>PVIU01004249.1:0-129992 GCA_004026605.1 Ondatra zibethicus
GCTGGGCTGAGGTGGGGACGGCTGGGCTGAGGTGGGGACGGCTGGGCTGAGGTGGGGACAGCAGGGCTGAAGGAAGACAGCTGAGCTGAGAGAAGACAGCTGGGCTGAGGGAGACAACCGGGATGAGAGGAGACAGCTGGGCAAAGGAGGGAACATCCTGGCCTAGCCACAGGCATAGCAAACTGCTCCAGACACAGATCATAAGTAGCACTCCCAAGAGCTCACCACAAAGAGTGGGAAAGGAATGAAAGACAAGGAAGCCCACCTGCCCCCCCCCTTACTGTACTCACCACTCGATGTACATCTGTTTTTTGGGGGGGTTGTTGTTGCTTTTTTGTTTGTTTGTTTTTAAGACAGAGTTTCTCTGTAATTTTTGGTGCCTGTTCTGAATTTTTTTTTTTAAAGACAAGCTTTCATGTGTCCCAGGGTAGCCCCAACATCATTTGAACTCCTGATGGTCCTGCCTCCACCTCCTGGGTACTGGGATTACAAGTGCGTGCTGCAGCTACCGTGCCATTTACTCAGTGAACGCTGGGACACTCCGGGGTTCGGTGAACGCTGGGGCTCACACTCAGGGGTTCAGTGAACGCTGGGGCTCACACTCCGGGGTTCTGTATGCTAAACAGGCGGTCTACCAGCTGAGCCACGTTCCCAGCCTGACGTGTGTCATTTGATTTGATCTCTTCAATATTTCTGTGTTTCAGCTGATAGTCACACCATTTTTCGGTGGGGAAACTAAGAATTAGAGCGACTGAGTGGAGAGAGGAGTCCGACGATTGGGAGTTGAAAGTTCAGTCCAGTGCCCTGCTCTCCTCAGCAGCCCCGCAGGGGGCCTTTCCAGGCCTACTCCCAGGAAGAAAGGCCCCAAAGCCCAGGCCACTGCTGACTCCTGACTCTCCCCTGCCTGGCTCTGCTGTTGAGAAAACTAGCGCCCCAGTAGCGTTTGCCCACCAGGCCCTGGTCGCTAGGAGACCCAGCTCCATCAAGTAGTCATGGATGGGGATGTACAAAGGGCTGGGAGTGGAGCGGGGCAAGGAAGGCAGGAGGATCCTTGGGCTAGGAGGCTGCTGCGGACCCAGAATTCCCCAGGGAAAGCACCCTTCCTGCATTCAGAATTCCTCTGTTGCCTTTCCCAAGATGAGCTCCACCCCCACCCCAGGCAGGGCACAGACAGACCCCTCCCAGTCAGCTCTGCCAGAAAGTGTGGGCCAGGAGCCAGCATGGATGGGTCCCCTGGTGGTTCCACTGAGCCATACCGATGCTATAGGGGTGTGTCTGTGGGTGCAGAAAAGTTCAGGTGTGACAGTGGGAGGCATAGAGTGTTACAAAGAAGTTGGACATGCAGACCCGAACCCCAGTGTTCTGGGTTCAAATCCCAACTCCACAACTTCAGGGATGTGTAAGCTTGAACAAGTCATTCAGTCACTCAGCCTCTCTGTGTCCAGATCCCTCATCTGCAAACAGGACTAATAATAGTGTCCTACCCCAAACGTTATTGTGAAGAATTTTTAAATGGTTTTAGCTTTATTTTTTTATTTTGTGTGTATTGGCATTTTGCCTGCATATATGTCCGTGTACCACATGTATGTCTGGTGCCCATGGGGGCCAGAAGAGGGCAGCTGATCCCTTGGGACTAGCATTACAGATGGTTGTGAACTGCCACGTGGATGCTGGGAATCAAACCCGTGTCCTTTGGGAGAGCAGCCAGTGCTCTTAACTCCAGCCCCTGGGAAGAGTTTTAGGTGTGCATATGAGCAGTGCTGGGCCACTGAGTAGTAGATATGTTAGCTGTGGGCCTGCACCCCCACCAGAGGAAAAGCTGCTTGAGCCTCGCTCCCTTCCCCCACTGTGGGAACACAACCTAAGGTCATCTGGGGAAAGGAAATCTCAGTTGAGAAAATGCCTCCATCACGTTGGCTTGGAGGCAAGTATGGCAGTTTGAATGTAATTGGCCCCCATAAGCTCATAGGGAGTGGCACCATTGGGAGGTGTGGCTTTGTTGGAGTGGGTGTGGCCTTGTTGGAGGAAGTGTGTCATTGTGAAGGTGGGCTTTGAGGACTCATACATGTTCAAGCCACGCCCAGTATCTTAGTTCACTTTCTGTTGCCTGCCAATCAAGATGTAGAACTCGCAGCTCCAGCACCACGTCTGCCTTGTGGCCCCATGATGATAATGGACTAAACCTCTGAAAATGGAAGCCACCCCAACTGAATATTTTTCCTTTACAATATTGCCATGGTTATGGTGTCTCTTCACAGCAATAGAAACCCTAAGATACCAAGTCTGTGGAGCATTTACTTGATTAATGATTACTGTGGGAGAGCCCAGCCCACTGTGGGTAGTGCCACCCCCAGGAAGGGCATCCTGCCTTGTATAAGAAAGCAGGCTGAGCCGGGCGGTGGTGGCGCACACCTTTAATCCCAGCACTCGGGAGGCAGAGGCAGGCGGCTCTCTGTGAGTTCGAGACCAGCCTGGTCTTCAGAGCTAGTTCCAGGACAGGCTCCAAAGCCACAGAGAAACCCTGTCTTGAAAAACCAAAGAGAGAGAGAGAGAGAGAGAGAGAGAGAGAGAGAGAGAGAGAGAGAGAGAGCAGGCTGAATAAGCCCAGGAAAGCAAGCCAGTAAACAGCACCCCTCCATAGCCTCTGATTCAGTTCCTGCTTCCAGAGCTCCCGCCCTGACTGCCCTTCACCATGCATTCCAACTGCAGGCTGAGAAAAGCCTCCTCAAGATGCTTCCAGTCACGGTGTTATCACAACAGTAGGACACCCGTCCAGCCCCAGCATCACCCCGGACAGAGCCAGAAAGCCAGCCTTAGTAGCTTGAGGCCAGCAAAGGAACCAGCTGTTAATCCTGTCAGTCAAGAATAAGACCACTACCACAATTTAATTTGAATCAAGCTTTAATTAAACACTGGCCAGGTGGATGGGCTCTGACCACATCCATCTCTGAGTTTCTAGAAGATAGCTCCCAATCAAGTTTAGCAGTGGCTGTAATTATTTCCCATCAGGTCCAATCAGGGACAGCATACATCCAGACGTACTTCTTGCCTGTGAACCTCCCACCCACAAGTGATCAAGCACATCCGGTACAGATGGGTCAAACAAACTTGTGTAGGGGAGTGGAAACGTGTGTGTGTGTGTGTGTGTGTGTGTGTGTGTGTGTGTGTGTGTGCGCGCGCGCACGCACGCGCGTGCCTCCAGCACTTCAGGAGTTGTCTGTCCTTGGGCCTTTCTGATCAGAGGCATTTTGTTTCTCTAAGGCATAGTAATTAAAACTTAGAATGTAACTTTGACTCTCACACAAGCCACTGCCTGTGTGTATGCATATGTACATGCATATCATTGGTTTTTGTATCCGTAATATATGGTGAATGGCAGTGGCAATGCTGTGTTTATGCCTGCCAGCAGCACAGAGTATGTGTGCCATGTGAATATAGGCACCAAGAGGTGCTAGATGCACTAAAGGATGCGGACCAGTGATGTAGCATGTTGTGTGTATGTGTGTGTGTGTGTGTGTGTGTGTGTGTGTGTGTGTATACAGGTGAATTTGTGTTGAAAGGTATGCACACCATGTTTCTGTGTCAGCACTTATGCATGTCAGCATTGTGTGTAGGAGTGCAAGTGTGTGTTGGCACTAGATGTATGGTGTCGGGGTTAGTGTATACTCAGGTTCATGATGAATGTATTAGCTCCTTTGCATTGCTGTAACCAAAACACTATGTTAGCTCCTGCTTTTAGAGGCTTCGTCCCATAATGGTGGGAAAAACATGGGGAACAGAGAGGTTCACATCATGGCAGGCAGGAACTTGGAAAAGAGAAATCCTGTCTCTGTACAAGCCACTCCCCCAAGTCAAACCTCTCTGGAAACACAGACACACCCAGAGGTGTGCCTCAGTCTCCCAGGAGATTCTAATTACAACCAAATGGATGAAGATAAACCTTTGTATTGGGTACACCTGTCTGTCCATGATGTGTGTATGTATGTCTGTGCACATGCATGGTATTGTATAGATGTTTTGTCAGATAGGCCATCAGGGTTGGCTGTATGTAGCTGCGTGTTAGGGGTGGGTTCATGCATACATCAGTGTTGGCTGTGTGTAGCTGTGTGTCGGTGGGTAGTCCACACATTTGTCAGGGGTAGATATGTGTTACAGTCTGCATGTTTGTGTTACCTATATTAGCTCCACATATATCAGAATTGTGTTGGTGCATGCTTCAGCATATGAGGGGTGTGTGTGTGTGTGTGTGTGTGTGTGTGTGTACGTGTGTGTGCTGATGATAGTGCTGTGTATGTTATCTATGTCAATGATATGTATGTGTCAGTGTGTGACTCTGCATTGTGTGACTGTGTCTGTTTGTTATTGTTGAAGGTTTGTTTGTGACTATGTCCATTTCTGTGTGCTTTGGTCTGTCAGTTCTTGATATATGTATAAGTGTGTGTGTGTGTGTGTGTGTGTGTGTGTGTGTGTGTGTGTGTGTGTAAGTATGTGTCAGCTTGGATGTACAGATATGTCAACAGCAATGTATCATTATTGTATACTATGTATATCAGTATTATGTGTGTCAGTGTTGTGTGAACCTGTGTTAATATATAGCACACAAAGGTGTATACAATGTTAAATGTGTACCAACCTGACATGTACATGTCTCAGTACTAGTTGCATATACACAGGCATGGGGACTGAGTGTGTGTAGTTATTGAGAGTGTTATATGGGGTGTATTGGCAATGGTGTATGTGTGTTGGTATTTGGAGTGTGTGTTGGTTTTGAGGACTGTGGGTATGGGAAATGTTGTTGGTATTGGGAGTGTGTGTTGACCTTGGGGAGTGTTGGTTTTGAAAGTATTGAGGTGTCGTTGGTATGGGGGGGTGTTAGAATTGAGGTATGTGTTGAGACTGAGAGTGCTTGCACACATGGCGCTGATAGTGAGAGTACGTGTGCACATGGTGTTGATATTGGGAGAGCACATATATGTTGGTATTAGAAGTGTGTGTGCATGTGGTATTGGGAACGTCTGTGATGGTACTGTGTAGACGTGTGTATCGGGAATGTCTGTGATGTTATTGTGTAGATGTATGTCAGCAATGAACTCTCAAGTATGTCGATGACAGATGTGTGTTTCTTGATGTTACGTGGGGTTGAATTTATGCGTGTTTTCCTGCACTGGATGCTCGTGTGCTCTGCAAACAGGTGTGCAGCAGCACCACAGCCCTTGTCTCCCTGCCCAGGTCCCATGGCTCCACCCCTCAGCCAGCACCTGCCCCCTGACTGGCACCAGAGTTAATAAGTGTTGCTTTTCTCCTATTCTCCTCAGGTCTGTGATGGAAACTCCGAGGGCTGGAAGTGAGCCCCAAATCGATAGTCCATTCCATTTACCGGGGCAGCTGTCACCATAACGAGATAAAAGTGGATTAGCTTCTGCACTGCCGCCAATCCGCAGGGGCCAGCTGTTCCCAGCCCAGCCTACCCCGCCAGCATCGCTTGGGGTAGCCACTACCCTTCAAGACCAGCCACAGGCTCCAGCCAAAGCCAGGGCCATGCCAGGGGTCAGAGGACTCAGGACTGGCTCCAGGTGCAGCTGAGAGTTTGCCGAGGTTATCACTGCCGGTGAGGATAGGCAGAGAGGAAACTAGGACCAGCTGGGGCCATATGTCACGAGGACCACCGTGGGAGACCTTCTCCTGAGCTGGAAGATCACTGACTCACATATCCACACCAGTCCCTGATGCCCTGGGAGCCACACGCTGTTTGTGGAGTCACTGCCTGGGTAAGAGGACCTCCCACTCCCCTGGGGACCAAACAACACAAGAGGCTGTTCTTGCAGCAAGAGGAAGGCAAGGCAGACAATGAAAGAACTTCCGAATGGTGAGTGTTTTACCAATAGATGAACACATCTTTGTCTTTTCAGGATTTGTCGTGACTTTGGCCGTGTTAAGGACATAGTACTGGATATCATGAGCCGGCTGAAACTAGTTGACCAACAGGACTCCACACCAGTTCTTCCTGGTTTTCTGTAATAAATCTCATCAAGATAGTTTCCTGACTGGCCTGCTTAATTTTAGTTTTTTTTTTTCTTTTTAACATTTTTTTCCATTCATTTTGTGTGTGTTGGAGGGACAAGGCACACGCACGCCACAGCATACCTGTAGAGGTCAGAGAACAACTTAAGGGGTCGGACTTGAGTTGTTGAGCTTGACAGCAAGCTCTTACACTGATTGAGCCATTTTACAGGTCCTAGGATGTGCACATGTGCACACTCAAAGGCATGTAACTGGAGCTGCAAACAGTTGTGAGCCACCCATCTGGTGCTGGAAACCAAACTCAGGTCCCCTGCAAGAGTGGTAGTCCTCGGAACCACAGATCGGCTGCTATTAACCGTAGGATTCTTTGCCCTTGGTTGGTCTGCACTCCAGGCCACGGTCCCTCCTTGTGTCTCTGTGCTCCAAGGCCCCCCTCACCCTTTGCTGCTTGTAGCTCTTGTGCGATTTTTCTTTGCATGTGAACTTGGTGACACACTTGGCATCTGTGTGATCCTTTATGTTTCCCAAGCAGTCAATTAATAGCCCACACCATTTCAGGACAAATCGACCCTCTCTATGCTCATTTGAAAGCGACTGATCTGTGAATTTGTTCGTTTTTGTGCTAGCCAACACAAGCTTCCTCTGGCCTGGCTTACAATGCAGCCCGATGCCTAGGAGGGCCTTTCTTTTCTGCATTAACTCCCTGTACCTGTTACTTGATAGCTGTGTGAACACCAAACTTTATCTTTAAAAGATATGAGAAGGGCGCTGCCTTTGAGGTCTGATCTACGGGCAGCCACTCGCAAGCTCTGTAGAGACCCCACTAAAATAGCACCACGAGGCTGGACTTGAGACTCCAAGGTTCTCAGCCATCCCAAGGCAGTTGTGAGAGAATAAAATGTGAGCCTGAGGCGCAGCCCGACTGCAGCTCGCAGGAAGGACATGGGGGTGTCTCCTTGTGAGTCCCTGAAAGCAGACTCTTAGACAAGAATCTGAGGACAAGTGGTTTCCCTGAGAGGCAATGCTGGGGGAGGGGGAGAACAGGAAGAGCAGCCGGGATGGCAAGAGGGAGGGACCTCAACCATCCATGCACTGTGGATGGACTCTGAGCTCTTTATCTTACCCATCGGAAAGGAGCTGGGATCTTATATTCCTGCTGCATCCACACTGGCACAGCAAGACCCTGAATAAAGAGGGGTAGCATTTCCTGGGGGGCACCCAAAGGGCTAGGGAAATGGAAGGGGGGTCCAGGCCAGTGCCACTGAGCATGTACCTGTGGTGGTCCAGTAAGAGAGATGGAGAAGGCCATGGGGTCAGGGAAGAGAAGGTGAAAGCGAAGACTTCTAGGTAACAGTGTGAAAAGAGGTGCAGATACCAGGTGGGAAGTGTGGAAGCAGTGAGGGCCTGGGGTAGAGAGTCTGGCTGAGGCCATGTTGGGAGGGTGGTCTGCAACATCCTAGAGTGTCCTAAATACCGTGCGCATGTGGTCTCCGCGAGACACACAAGCAGAAGACGTGATGTTGTCCTGTATTGAGGAAAGTTCCAGGTTAAGCCCAGACTCGGGGTCCAGGGACGACAGGAACATTCCACAGACATACAGGAAGGATCAAGACTCGTGTGACCAGTGTGGTCATTGCATTTCTTTAAGCCCAATGTTAGGGATGCTGAGGCAGGGGGATTACAAGGTCAAAGACAGCCTGGGTGGCATAGCAGGAGCCTGACTAGAAAATACAAATCTTAGAAAAGGATGATCGGTCTCCTTTCCATTCCACAGTGACTGAAAGGCCCCTCCCCTCCCCCTGGGGGGGGCGGGGGGAGGGATGGGGAGGGAGGAAACGGGATGATGGGATTCTAAAGGAGCCGACAGCTGTCAAATAGTATAAAACCTCGTATGTTAATAATTCTTACAATTTTGCCAAAGACTTAATGGCTGGCCTGTCAAGAGCGGTGACAGAAGCTATTATGGAAACAAGACAGGAATATTTGGGAGGCGGTGTGGACAGCAGTGCCCAGTGCCAGGCCTCCGAGGACCAGAAGGAGGTCAGCCAGGCTTCCTGCCTGCCGCCTCAGCAAGGCCAAGGCTCAGCATTCAGGCAGAGGAGCCAGGTCATTGTGGATTCAAGTCATTGACTATGGATTGATCACCTCTGAGGACATTTTAATTAACCGTCAGGTCCCAGAGTGGCTCCATCTTCCCTTTCCCGCCCTTCCCCCTTCTACAGCCACCACACTCATCAGCACAGCAAACCAACAACACTGGCCGCAGCACAACAGGGCACGTGCCCCTGGGTGCCCCTGGGTACCCCTGGGTGCCCCTGGGTGCCCCTGGGTGACCGGCAGGTGAGTGGGACCCATGGACTTTGAATGCAGCCAATCTGGTGGCCCAGGAGGTCTCACTGGCCACACACTGATGGCCGATGACTAGACCCAGTGTAGGAGCCAATCAGCTCCAGGAGCTTACGAAAGCCCTTGTTTGGAACGCCTGTTTCTCCCCTGTAATGTGGGAACAGCAGGCCAGCAGGATGGCTTAGTGGACAAAACAATCAAACATGCAGACCTGGCAACCTGAGTTCAATCCCCAGAGCTCACGTAAAAAGCCAGATGCAATGGTGTCCATCTGACATCTTAGAAGTCCTAGCATGAGTTGGGAGGTGGCAACAGGAGAACCAGCCAGTCTGGAATACGGCACCAAAGAAACGAGAAGTCAGGCCCTGCCTCAACACAGTGGAGGGTAGGAATCAACTCCTAAAGTTGCCCTCTGCCCTCTGCATCTGTACCGTGATGCTTGCACACCCACAGTCGTAAACACATGAAAACTGTGACAAATGATTCTTTTAAAAGCTGAAAATGGGAATAGCAGAAAGGGTCAAAAAAGCATATATAAGGATGCTTTCAGAAGTACCAGGCAGGCATAGTGGCACTCAGTTCCCAGAGAGGGACAGGAGGTGGAGAGGCAGACGTAGGCATGCCAGCCCAAATCAGAACTTCTCAGGGTTGATGGTGCATCGGACACCTCTGGGTGCTTTGTTGAAATACAGAGTTTCATCCAGCAGGTGTGTGCTGAGATCCTGGTGCTGGAAGGTCCAAGGGCCACCCCTAGAGTATCAAGGAACTAATGCTTTATCTCATTTAGCTGCCACAGCACGCAATGAGACAGGTCCTACATTGTCCTTGTTTGACAGCAGAAACTAAGGCTTCAAGAGATGAACGAATGCGATCCAAGTACTGGCTAAATGGAAAGATCAGTACGTGAAGCGGGGTGGGGGTCTGGCTTGGGTCTGCCACCCACCCCGAAGCTGTACCATCTTCCCAGAGGCCTGCAGTGTGGGGGGGTGGGGCACCCCAGCAATACGCTCAGGAAGCTCCGGTTTGGAGAACAGGCATTGCTGTATGGAGAAGACAAGTGCCGGCTGGTTCTGGAAATTTCTCCTGCTTTAGTGGAAAAGCTCCAAGCTGATTTGCTGTGTAAGAGAAATATTTAACTGCGCTGGCAAAAGGCTATAGAGCCAAAATGAGGGGGAGGAGCCTGCTCTCAGAGCTAGAGCTGCAAGGACTTGGTGGGGACCCAGGATTGAGGGATGACCTCACTGGTGCCATCATAGAAAAACTATAAATGTGGGAAGGCTTGGCCAGATGTGGTGGCACACACCGAGAATCCCAGCCCTCTGGAGGCCATGATCGGGGAGCTGCTCTGAGTTCTAGCTAGCCTGTACTACATAGAGAGACCTGTCTACAAAACAAACCAAAAAAATTAATAAATGTGGGAAGTGGGTGTAGTGTATGCCTGTAATCCCAGCCCTCCGGAGGTTGAAGCAAGAAGATCAGGAATTCAAGGTCATCCTCAGCTACACAGCAAGTTCAAGGATAGGACCATCCTTGGTCACAAAAAAAAGGAAGGAAGGAAAGTAAGAAAGAAAGAGAGAGAGAAGAAAGGAAAGTTAGGAAAATAGTAAAATAAATATGAGAATGCTTACCTTGCTCCCCTGCCCCCTCAAGGTCCCAGAAGCTCACAGGTCAAAGAGAAAAGAAACAGCCACCCACATATGAGGCATCAGGTCCTGTCAGGCAGGCAGCAGGGGTAACTCTGGTCCCTCTCTGCAGAGATATTGGAGGCGGCCACTATAATGCTCTATCCAAATCTGCCATGTCTCCAAAGCAGGAGTTGCAACAGCCAAGGGTTAAACAGGCCCAAAGGACTAGAGTGTAGGGGGCGTTCTCCTGCACATGAGACCCCAGAGACCCCCCTGCCTCCAAGAACAAAACCACAAAACTCCAGAATGTCTCCAGGGACCTCTTGCATCCACCCAGTCCCTACCTACTCCAGCCGCCTGCTAAGGCAGCTGTTCCCAGGCCACTGGGCTGCATGCCCACGCTGCCTGCAGCCGCCCGCCCAGGAGCATTAATTGAAAATTAATCCGCTCACTACGTGCTGACGTGCAAATCAAAGCTAAGTGTCTCAATTAGGAAGAGAAATGCAGTTGGGACTCGTCCTGGGCACCAGCTTATTTATGGGGATAATATCGTTTTTAATGAGAGAAGCTACTAAAAGGCACAACAAATGCAACATTTAATAGAAAAATATTACAGCATTCCATCAGCAGAATGAAGCCAGGAGGGTGTGTTCCAGGGACACACAAATGCCCGGTTTCCCAATAGTGTGGGCATCAATAAAGGAATGTGTGTGGGCACACAGGTCTGTGGAAGCATGCATGGGCTTGTGTGCACATGTGTGTGCATGTGTCCCCCATGCTTGGAAATGGAACCTGTGGATGTGTCTGGAGGAGAACCAAGATTTTCTTGAGTTTGGGTTGTAAAAGGGGGATGCCCCAAGGCTGGGGAGGTGGCTCAGTCAGTTAACAGCCTGCTGCACAAGCCTGGGGGCTACAATTTGGATCCCCAAAACCCAAGTAGTAAAAACCAGGAGTGGCAATGTGTGTCTGTAATCCTGGCATGGGAGGAGACAAGTAAATTCCTGGGCTCACTAACCAGCTAGTCAAGTCAACTTGTGACCCTGTCTTTAAAAATACAGTGGACAATCAAGAAAGACACCCGATGTCATGCTCTGTCCTACGCATGCAGACACACATGTGTACACATGAATGAACGCATGGAGACACCACGCAACAGATACATATACATATACAGAAGATTGACTTCCCCTCTGTCATTGCAAAGGCCTGAGTCAGCCACATAAGACCCCAGGTACTTTCCAGTTTCAAGAGAGACCTGGTTCATTGGGTCCCTAGAGATGCACGGATCTCCTAGTCCCCTTCCATGGAGGGCCATCAAGGGGACACAGTCCCCCCTGGACTCTCTCTGTCATACAAAACCATACTGTTCCAGCCAGCCATATCGCTGGCACCTGAAGGCTTGTAAGACCTTCTGGGCCTCAGTCCACTTCCCTGGCACTGGTCTCAGGCTCAAGGACCATGTTTTATATTTCAAGACAAGTCCATGTTCTCCTGTCTCCTCTGTCTGGGCACAGCCCCGATGGCCTCTGCTCTTATCTCTGTGGGCTGGAAACGTGACTGTGATAGAGATCACAATTCGGGCCAGCCTCATCTTGGCACAGCAGAAGACGTCCTCCTAGTCTCCTCTACAACACCCACACCACACCCCCTTCCACATGTCTGCTGGTGCAGGACCCTCCTGGATGGCAGGCCCTCGCCCACACCCTCACTCATCTCTAAAGAAGGTTCTGGCCACCCATCATCCTCTGCTTCCCCTGAGACCCAGGCGACTAACAGAGAGTGATGCTCAAAGTGTCATTGGGTGAGATGTGGCATGTGACCCCCCATCTACTAGACCAAGGCCAGAGAGGCTCAGTCAGAGGGTAGAGACCTTTGTCTCTGTCACCTGGTTCCACCCCCTGAAAACCCTGGCATGAACAGAGGGAAGGTTTTTGTCCCCATTCCTCAAAAGAGAATGGTTGAGAGCTTTGCCCAAGGCTCCCCAGCAGAGGAACATAAAGGTTTGCTGAAATACCTGAAACCCCCAGGCCTCCTAGAACCAAGGACTGAGTACTCCCATTTCTGAGGAACCTGGAAGGCTCCAAGCCGGGGAACCCATACATAAGCCAGTGCTGCCTCCCATCCCCTGGACGCCTTCGAGTTTGTTATATAGCCTCTCTGTGAGTCATCTTTTCATCTATAAAATGGGGAAGATGATAACAGCACCTACTCTAGGGGTTTCTTCTGGACCAATGAGCTGATACCCCTCAAGCACCTAGAATTGAGTCAGCACATGATAAATGTTCAGTTGGCACTGAGGTATTAGCGTTATTGGGTCATCCTACCCCCAAGCCATAATGGTCAGCTTCCGGAGCCATCCATCAGTCTGTGAAGAGCCCTAAGGCAAGGCCTTCCCTAGCCCAAATGCCCAGCCCAGGGAACTATTGTGTCCCGTAACACAAGCATTGTGTACTCCTATACATTGTCAGACACTGAGCTGCCTGGGTCTCCCTCAAGCTCCTTCCTAGATGTGCATTAGATTTGAATTCTTAAATAATAAAGTAATAGTAACAAAAGTGAGTGTAGGAGAAGGGGCAGCCAGTGGAGTCTGGGATTGTCCCCGTTAGATTCCCGTCTACCTTTCATGTGACCTACACAGATCAGGGACAAGGACGAAGCTTGATCTCCTTCCTGCGGTATTCCTCAGAACCTAGTAAAATGTCTGGGCCTGATAAGTGATTTATTATTGCTGGTGAGAGGTGGGGGTGTCCTAAGGCTGAGCAGAGAATGGAGAAGGCAAAGCCATCAGGCTGCACAATGCAGCCCAACCTGTCCTCTTAGACTGCCATGGGAACAGCGGCTCTGGTCTGGAGACCTGAACTTCTGGGAGTAGCTACCTTGGCCCCACCCCCAGATGCAGAACGGCCAGCTACCTGCTCCTTCTCAGACCTCAGGTCCCTCCAGACTGAAGACATTTGAAAGTTAACTTCCCACAAAAGTCACTCTCCAAGATTAATATTTATTTCTTATGAAATTTAAATTTTTCAGTGTAATTAAATTTTTATTCGTCCTGAGTTATAGATAAAAAATATTTATAACTTTCCCTTTCACACCACTGAAGATGAGGGTTGGATGAAGCCAATTACCGGGACCTCCTCCCGGCGGCTCTGAGGTCAGGGCAGGACTGAGAGGAGCCTTGGCGGAGTAAAAGCGGGCATCCGTCACCCCAGCTCACAGAGCCAAGGCGCCTCCCGCATCCAGGCTTGAGAAGCCATGGGTAAAAGAGAGGGCCTCGGTCCCACAGCCCCAGTGTCTTGGGCCGTTGGGCTGCTGTGACAAAAGCATGTAAACAAGGTGGCCTATAGCAATAAACATTTACTTCTTGTGGCTCTAGAAAATGAGAACTCTAAGGTCATAGTGATGCTGGACTCCACGGTAGCTGAGGTCCACTGTAGCCTCCATGACAGTCCAAAGTCCTGGGCTGTAAATCCAGGAACAGATGCCTCAGTATCCTCCCATGGCTGGAAAATCCACCCTGTTAATTAAGCCTGACCCCTTCCTTACAGGTGAGACTACCCAAACCTTCTCTAGTCCCATGTGCTCTAGCAGACACTGGGAGATCGGCACCACAGCCAAACCCTCCACCACACCTAAAGACTACATAACCTCAGTTCATCCTGGAAGCATGCTGCCACCAGGGAGACCACTTGGAGTTCGGGTGACCTTTGATCACCCAGCAGCCATCGCTAAACAGTGGTGTGCCTGGGAGTGTCAACGGGGCTCACATCGATTAAAGAACCAGACTGTTGTCACACCGTTTTTTGCCTCTCCTCTCATGGGCCGCTGAGTCTTGGGACCCAGGCTAGACAAGAGCCGAGACTCACTTCTCAGGCGACCCCAGAAGAGGGACAGCCTGCCCTTCCTTTCAACAATGGCAAGGAGCTGCGGATCCTCTCTCTAATTAGACCTGTCGCCAAGCGAGCGGAATCACTCCCAGGCTGGGCTGGGGAGGTCATTAGCTGGAGATGGATAAGTGCTAAGCCTGCCTCACTCTGGAGATTTACAAGGCTCGGGCTAGGGAGGATTTATAAGGTTTGTTAAATTTCTAATTGAGTTTAGAGTGCTGTGCCATGGTCTTGGTGACCAAGCTGTAGAGATGAGAATTAAAATAAGTGCCCCTATCCTTCACACTACAAGAGGACTGTGGCCTCCATCTCCCCCTGGAGACAAAGACACACAAAGACAGTATGGTCTAGTGGGCAACCTCAAACTAGTCCCGAAGCGGCTTCTACCCATTCCTAGGCCTGACCACGGTCTGCAGGATCTGCCTGGGCTGGCTTGCTTCATTTCCTAGATTTGCTGTTTGTTCAGTGGGGAGCAGGATGTATGTGGGTGTGTGTCCATGTTGATGCACAAACATGTGGCTGCATGTGCACGTGAGTGCTATAGGAGGTTAAACTTAGGTCACCTTACGAGTCGTCCACCCTGTGGGGGGTTTTGCTTTATTTGTTCAATTTTGTTTTTATTGAATGTGTGTGTGCACCTGTTGAGATGGAGTCCTCTCATTGGTTGACCTGAGGCTGACCAAGTAAGCTAAGCTGGCTGGCCAGTGGACCCCAGGGATCCACCTGCCTCCACCTCCCCAGTGCCGGGATTACAAATGCCTGTCACAACACACCTGGCTTTTTACTTGGGTCCTGGATCAAACTCTGGTCCTCATGTTTGTATACAATCTACCCAGCCCCTTAGTCAATAGTCAATACATGCTTACAATTCAAAATTCACAGGAAAGCATACCCAGAGAAAGCCTCTCTCCTCTGACTCCTAGCCACCATCCTGTTCCCTTACTGGTGAAAGCCAGTTTGACGAGGAGGAGGAACTGGAGTTCCACTCAGGTGTCTCGGGGCCTACAGGGTAACAGGCAAGCTACCATCCCCACCATCCCTCCCTCAGTACTGCTCACAGGGCTCCTCCCACCGACAGCTGGGTGCAACACAGAGCCTTTCAGGAACCGCAGGGCAGGGGCCTTCCTTCCATTAGAAACCAGGAACCCAGCCAACATCAGTGGGTGCTCTAGAGCAGTGGTTCTCAACCTTCCTAACGCTGTGACCCTTTAAGACAGTCCTTTGTTGTGGTGACCCCCATAAAATTATTTCGTTGCTATATCACAACTGCAATTTGACTACCGTTGTGGATCGCAATGTAACTATCTAATATGATATTTACATTGTGAAAGGGGTCGATCCCCCAACAGAGTCACCACCCACAGGTTGAGAACTACTGCTCTAAAGGAACCAAAACAAGTTGATGGACAGATGGGGTGGGGCGTGGCCAAGGAAGGCCTCTCAGGAAGCGGGTATCTATCTGCTGCCTGAATTGCCAGCTATGCGAAGAAGAATGACAGGAACGGTGCTGTTGCAGGGAACTGAAGATGCAAGGCTCTGAGGCAGTGTTTGGATAAAAGAAAGTAACTAGAAAGAGAAGGTTCTGGGGCTGTGGGCACACCCCAAACAGAAGGTGTGCTGGGACCAAAGATGTGACCTCAGACCGCCTTCCTGTCTCTGCAGTTCAGGTTCCCCATCTGTATATAAGCCAATAGCAGACATATCCCCGCAGCTGGAGAAATGAAGCGAACTTGCTCCCGTGAGTTCCTGCTTGGAAGGCTTTCTTTCTGGGATCTTAAGTCTGAGGGTCTTCCTGGACCTGAGGAAGGGCCCTAAGGGTGCAGGGCTGGGTTCCTGAGATAAAGGTCCAACTCCGTAATGCCAGGAATGTCCTTATCAAGGACATGATGAGGTTTGGGTTCTAGGACACATAGGAGGTCATAGAGCATCTGGAACAGTTCCTACCCTAATATGTCCATTTCTTCCCTTACCTGGGAAATTCCCCCAGGGCTGTCTCTAAGTCGGAAACCTGAGGGGAGGAGGAACAGGAGCTGAGACTTGCCTGCTCTGCACCACCTGCATCCTGGGCCACTGTACCACTGGCACGCCTGCAAAGCCCCTGGTCCCATAGTGTGAGCATTGGGCGCCCTCTGGTGGCGACTGTGCCAAATCTAAGTCTGGCGCTCCAATTGTTCTTCCATCCAGACCCTGCCCTCTCCAGCCTAGAAATTGGCAGAAAGGATGCTTCCTGGGGATGTCAGCTGGTCCAGGGTCATGCAGCAAGTGGATTTACCTAATGTCCCAAAAATGTTCATTCATTCATTTGTTTCATTGAGTACCTACTATGTGCCAACATTGTTCTAGAAACAAACAACCCAGCAAATCTCTGCCCTCAAGGAAGCTACACTCTACCACTGGCTGAGCCTCAACAGTTCTTTCAATCCCCCATATGCTCAAATTTAGACCACTTGGTTCCCAGTACCCACATAGCTGCTCACAACCACATATAACTCCAGTTCCAGGGGATCCAACACCTTCATTGGGCCTCAGAGGTCTCCTGCACACACATGGTGCATATAAATTCATGCAGGCACAAACAAATAAACAAAACAAAAGGAAATAAAACTTTTTAAAAGCAAGGCTCAACTATATGTTGCTTCTAAAGGAATATTAAACCAGGTATGATGGGGCACACCTTTAAATCCTAGCACTCAGGAAGCAAATGCAGGCGGAACTCTATGAGCTCAAGGCCAGCCTGGTCTACATAGATAGTTCCAGGATAGCCAGGGCTAAATAGAGAGACCCTGTCTAAAAAAATAGGTATATTAAATATAAAGATAAAGTAGGTTAAGAATAAGAGAATGTGATGTGTGTGGTAGCTCACACCTTTAATCCCAGCATTGGAGAGGCAGAGGAAAGTGAGTTCAAGACCAGCCTGGTCTACAGAGAGAGCACAGGCCAGCCAGGACTACATAGGAAGACCCTGGGCCCAAAAAGAAAAGAATAAAGAATGTAAAAAGGCATATCTTCCTAACCCTAAATAAACAAAAACTGAGCCAGGTGTGAATGTCTGTCATCAAAAAACTTGGGTAGTGGTAGCAGGAGAAAGAAGTACAAGATTATCCTCAACTAAATGCCAAGTTTAAGGTCAGCCTGAGATACATGAGACCCTGTCTTTTTTAAAAAAGAGAAGCTAGAGTAACTACACTGACATCAGACAAAATAGATTTCGGATCATAGTAATATTGCTGAGCATAATGACCAGGGACCAATTAATCAGAAAACAGAACAATGCAAACTCTTTGTGCATCTCATCACAAAGCTTCCAAATGCACGATGCAAAAATAGAACAGCAAGAAGAGACAGACGGGTCCACAATTACAGCTGGAGATCTCCATACCTACCTCTCAATAACTGATAAAAACAGGCAGGCAGAAAATCACTAAAGATGCAGAAGATTCAAGCAATCCCATAAAACAGCTTGCTCTAATTGCTCTTTCAGAACATGTCATTCAACACCCGAATACATATTCTTTTCAAGTATGCGTGGAAAATTTTAAAGTAGATCATGAGCTAGGAAAACGGTTTAGTCTGCAAAGTGCTTGCGGCACTTTGAGGACCCGAGTTCGGATCCCTGGCACCTACATCAAAAGCAGGGCTCAGCGGTCCATGCCCATAACCCCAGTTGGTGAGTGGTAATGGGGATCCCTGGGGCCTGCTGGCTTGCCCTAGTCAAATCAGTGGGTATTAGGCTCAGTGGGATGCCCTGTCTCAAAAACTAAGGTGGAGAGATGGCCCAGTAGCACTTGCCACGCAAGCCTGATGACCTGAGTTCCCAGAACCCAGGTAAAAGCCAGAGACGGTATCTGCATTTCCAGCACGCCCTATAAGGAGATAAGGCAGAGATGGGACAATCCTTGGAGGCTCACAGGTCAGCTAGATGGATGCTTGCAGCAGTGAACAAGAGAGACAATGCCTCAAACAAAGCAGAGGGCAAGGGTGGAGAGCCGAGGTTGTCTGCTGTCATCTGCATGGACGGTGTGACATGTGTGTACCTGCATACATAGACGTGCATGCACATACATGTATGCGCTGAGAGAGAGAGAGAGAGAGAGAGAGAGAGAGAGAGAGAGAGAGGTCATACTTTTTTGTTGTTTGTTTGTTTTTTGAGACAGAGTTTCTCTGTAGCTTTGGAGCCTGTCCTGGAACTTGCTCTTGTAGACCAGGCTGGCCTCAAACTCACAGAGATCCACCTGCTTCTGCCTCCCGAGTGCTGGGATTAAAGTCATGCACCTTTAATACTTTTTATAACCTGCAAGTCAAAGAAGAAATCACAAGGTATTTTGAGGTGAATGAAAATGAGAACTTGGGGCTGGAGAGATGGCTCAGAGGTTAAGAGCACTGGCTGCTCTTCCAGAAGTTCTGAGTTCGATTCCCAGAAACCACATGGTGGTTCACAACCATCTGTAATGAGATCTGGCGCCCTCTTCTGGCGTGTGGGCATACATGGAGGCAGAATGTTGTATACATAATAAAATAAATCTTAAAAGAATAAAAAAAAAGAAAATGAGAACTCAAAATCAGAGGGGTGCCGCCATGAGATTGCCAAGAGGATATTGAGAACCCAGTCCACCAGTAAGAAAGACCAACATCCATGGCTGCAGCTTCTGCCTTACTCAACGAGGAAAAAATGGGCTGGAGAGACGCCTTAGTCATTAAGGGACTTGTTAATCCTGCAGAGGACCTGTGTTTGGTTCCCAGCCACTCACATCATGGCTCACAACTGCCTGCAATTCCATTTGCATGGGACCTGTGTTAGCTAACCTTGGTTGTCAACTACATCTGGAATCAAAGGAAGCCCACCCTAAGTTTGGGCCACACCTTCTGGTGGCAGCCCACATGAAAAGTCAGGATGAAGGAAGCTCTGCCTTCGCCTGCTGGCCCTCACTGTCACTGCAAGTTTATCTAGCCTCTTGTTGTTGGCGGTATGAAATCTGACCTAAGAATTTCAATGCAGAATGAAGACCCGAAGCTCTCCAGGAAGCCCCCAGACTCCAGCACTAGAAGGACTGCCAAGACACCCAGCCTCACGGACTGAAGGAATGTTGGATTTCGGCCTTTCCATTGTGAGACCGTTGTTGGACAACCTGGACTACATCCTGTAAGTCAGTCTAATAAAGCCTCCTTTAATAATGTATATTCATTCTACCAGTTCTGTTCCTTTAGAGAACACTGAACAATACAGGGCCTAAGACCCTCTTCTGGCCTCCATAGGCACGTATACACAGCAACAACACACATGCAAATACAGAAATTGAAAAAAATATATATTTTTTTTTTACTTTTTGAGTCAGAGTTTCTCTGTATAACAGTCCTAGCTGTCCTGAAACTCAATTTGTAGACCAGGCCGACCTCAAACTCACAGAGATCCACCTGCCTCTGCCTCTCAAGTGCTGGGGGAAAAAAGTGTGCACCACTATGCTGTACTCAAAAAAATAAATCTTAAAATAGAAAGAAACCAAGAAAAGGGGAGCCAACTATACCTGAAGTAAACAGGAAAAAAACGATTAAAACTGAAAACCACAAGTTAAAAAATAATAGAGGAAATTAATAAAGACAAAAGATGCTTGTTTGAAGAAATCTATAAACTCAATAAACCTCCAACCGGACCAGTCAGGGAATGAGTGAGAAGATGGGTGTTCTACCAATACCAAAAATGAAAATGATTTTATCACTACAGACGCCATATTTTTCTGCTTGTGTGTCACATGCTCTCTTAGTCACTGTTCTGTGACTGTGAAAAGACACCATGACCAGGCCACCTAGAGAAGAAAGCATTTAAGTGGGTGCTTGCTTACAGTTCCAGAGGGTTAGCTGTCATCATAGTGGGGAGCATGGCTGCATAGACAAGTGCTGGGGCCATGCACTATGTCCTGATCTATAGGCGGCAGGTGGCAGAGAGAGAGAGAGAGAGAGAGAGAGAGAGAGAGAGAGAGAGAGAGAGAGAGAGGAGAGACCAAGCTGGTGACCTGGGCTTTCTAAATGTCAAAGCCAATTCCCAGTGACACACCTCCAGCGAGACCATACCTACTCCAGTATTCCAACAAAGCCACCCCTCCTTACCTTTCCCAGGCTGCCAACTGATGACCAAGTTCATTCAAATACATGAGCCTATGAGAGCCAGTCTCATTCAAACCACCACCCATGCGCATGGGGTGGGGGGTCAGAGAACAACTTCTGGAGACAGTTCTCTCCTTCCTTGTTGACCCAGGACCTCTCGTTTCCGCCCTTCATACTCCAGGTTAGCTGGCCCGCAAGCTTCCAGGCCACCTTCCTGTCCTCGCCTTCCATCTCACATATGGCTCTTGAAGCTCAAGTTCCGTTCCCAGCACCCACACTAGGCAGCTCACAACAGCCTATCCAGTTCCAGGGAATACAATACCTTCTGGATCCCATGGGCCCCTGCACTTACGTGCACAGCCCCATACACAAGCACACACATGCAGACATAATTAAAAAGTAACTTAAAACAAACTACTACTGAGATTACGGATGCACACCACTACATCCAGCTTTCTATGTGGGCTCCAGGGGTTCAAACTTGGGTCATCAGGCCTGAATAGCAAGCCCTTGTACCCAGTGAGCCATCTCCTCTGCCCAAGATTCCACAGATATTAAAAAAAGAATATCAATATAAATAGCCAGTTGAATTTGAGGTTAAAAAGCCTTCCCACAAAGATAACTTCAGAATCAGATGGCTTCCCTGGGGACTTTTAGCAAATACTTAAGGAAGGTGTGAGATTGTGAAATCTATATTAGATTAGGTCTTGGATCCCATTTTCTGGCACACAGTTCCTAAAGCACTTTGAATCTCTGGAATAACAAGTCTTTTGTGTACTGTCTCAGTTCATTTGGATGGCTGTAACAAAAGACCTTAGACTGGCTAATTTACAAGTGAAAGAATTATATTTCTTGAAGTTCTGGAGACTGGAAATCCCCAGATCAAGATGCCAGTATGTCTGGTAAGGCTCCATAGATGGTGTCTCAGGGCTGTGCATCTTCACGTGACTGGCATGGCAGAAGGGACCAGGCAACATCGTCTACTTCCTGTATCCTGGTACTAACACCAGTGATGAGGGCAGAGTCCTCATGCTTAGCACTTCTGGAATGTTCCACCTTTTAGTACCATCATCTTGGGCTGCAGATCTCAACATATGAACTGGGATGTGGAGAGGGGTGAGGGGTCCCAGCATTCGGACCATGTGCTGAGAGGGCTGGCAACTGGTGGCCATACATAGCTTCAGGATGGGGGCTGGGAAAGACTAAGGCATGGCTTTCAGCCTTGTGCCCCCAGGAAAGATAAAGGGACTGCAGGAGAGTCAGTACAGAATGGCCAGTGATTTCCAGTCTCATCTGCATAAAAAAAAAAAAACCAAAAACTGTCTGTACTGGAAAGCTGAATTCAGGGCAGTACCTAGAGGGTGGCACTCCTAGAAAGGGCATGAAAGTGCCATGCTCCTGACCCATGGGCATACCTGTCCCTCCCATCTGGCTGTCCACCTGTTCTCCATGTAACATACCTGAACAACAACTCCGTAGCCACGAACCACATTTCCCTGATTTCTGTCACCCATACTAGCAAATTAATCAAGCTGGAGGAGGAGACTGTGGTCCACACACCCAGGGAAGCTAGACACAGAGGCTACAACTTGGGATGCCGCCCAAGGACTGGGCTGTCCTATATCCATCCACATTCCTATCCGCAGGGAACTCCTGATTCCATCAGTGATCCTGGACAACCTTGTGGATCACCATATGGCCCTGGAGGTCTCCAGTTCTCACTTGTTTCTGTTCTGACGGGACAGTGTCCCATGACTGTGCCAACAAGCCCTGGCAGCTACAGAGTCAATGACTACAAGCCTGTGCACGAGACCAGAAGCCAGTCCCCCAGCTCCCAGGGATCGCTAGGAGCCCCCTGGGGGTTAAACTGGGGGTGCCCCCGCCAAAGAATGTCAGTGGAGTGGTTAAAAGTTTACCTGGGGGATTGGAGAGATGGCTCAGGGGTTAAGAGCACTGGCTGCTCTTCCAGAGGTCCTGAGTTCAATTCCCAGCAACCACATGGCAGTTCACAACCACCTATAATGAGACCTGATGAGATCTGGTGCCCTCTCTGGCCTGCAGGCATACATGTAGGCAGAACACTGTATACATAATAAATAAATAAATAAATAAATAAATCTTAAAAAAAAAAGTCTACTTGAGGACATGATTCTGAATCTTCTGAATCTAGGCTTCCTTCTTCGTGAGATATAAAATAAGTCACTTGACCTCACCAAGACTTTTTAAAAACAGTCTCACAATGTAGCTAAGGATGGCTTTGAACTTCCATTCCCCTGTCTCTACCTCCCAAGTGCTTGGATTAGAGAACCGCACCACCATCCATGGTGCTAAGGCTCAAACCCAGGACTTTGTAATTACTGCTTGTAGGCAAGCACTCTACCAACTGAGTCATATCCTCAGCCTCAGTTTCCTGTTCTGTGCAACAGTGTTTATTTCAGAGAATTATCACGGGATTGAATGACATAATGCATGAAGATGTTTCACCTAGCACATGCCCACAGTGAGCACAGTCCACAGGGACCCCAGCCTATAGGAGGACCAAAAGCCCAGGCATCCTGTGAACCAGAACTGGGCTCTGAGATCCAGAGCAGAGCAGTTCCTACCTTCGCTGCCCAGCCAAGGGCCTCCTCATAAACACTCTCCACCGTCTGCTAGCACCTCGCTAGCTGCTTTGATTGCTCTGAGACCTCCAGCCCAGCTGTTGAGCCTCTCTATCAACTGAGACTTAGCTCCACTCCTCCAAGAAACATGCAAGGACCCCAGGGCAGAATGGAACCCATCTCTGTTGTCCTCAAGAGATGTACATAAACCGGGCTGTGGTGGCTCATGCCTTTAATCCCAGCACTTGGGAGGCAGAGACAGGTGGATCTCTGTGAGTTCGAGGCCAGCCTGGTCTACAGAATGAGCTCCAGGACAGGCTCCAAAGCTACAGAGAAACCCTGTCTTGAAGGGGGGGGGGAAGGAGATGCATCTAATTCAGCAGCTAAGAATGCTGACTGCCTGGTTCAGCCTTCTGGCTTCAGGTGGGTCACCTGAACTCCTCCTAGTGATTTAAGGTGAGTCACCTGGTCTCTCTACACCTCAGTTCAGATTTTACAAAACCAGGCCGAAAATGGTCCTGTGTGCTAATTAGTTAATAAACAAAAAATGAGGGTGCTGCTCTCTGGCACTATAAGACATCAATATGTTTGCTATGCTTCTTCTTATTGTTCCTGTTTCTCCAGTACATGGCCAAGCTCACAGAAAATTTCAGAACAAATTGACTGAATGAACAGCTGTATGGCTGGGTTAATGAATGACCGCCCTCCCCATCAGCCTCTAATGCTCCTTGTTCACTGGTCACAATGGCTTTAAGTTTGGAGCACCTTGAAGGTACCAGGTACACCAGGACCCGCAATCTAGTTGAACCTCAGAGGTTCATTTGTCCAAGATCACGGCCCTTTCCTTCCCTCCCGTTTCATTTTTAATTATACACATGACACAAAAATCACTGAAGGAAAAAAATTAATAGAAAGAGGCAAAATAAAAAACAATCAATGTAAAATCACCTGCACTTCCACACTCTGAAATTACCATTGTTAAGCATTCACTGACAGGCAGCCAGAGACTGTCTTCATGCAAATTTTTTTTAACAAAGATGGGCTCACATTATGCAGCCGCAGCACCGCAATGGAGTGTGACTCTCTCTGTGTCAATAAATATGTATCACAGGCAGCGGCGACTATTCCATTGTAGAGCAGAATCACAATTTATTTAACCAATTTGCTGTTGGGGGATATTTAGGCTGATCCAATTTCTCACCATTTTCTGTGATGAATATCCTCCTTATACAGACAACTTCTTGAACTTGTCCAATTATTTCCTTAGGATAAATCTCTAGAAGTGGAATTTCCGAGTCAAAGACAATACACTTATTTAGGGCTTTCCATCCATGCATATGGCCTCAGCGTCTCCCAGGATGGCTGTACCAATTTATACTCCCACTCGTGCCACAGGAGATGTGGACCACAAACATGGAGGGTATGGGAAATAGGTCAGGAAGGCTGAGCCACCCCACAGTAACAAATTAACCCCCAAGTCTCAGTGGTATGACACAGCAAAGATTTATATCTGGCCCAAGTGGCAGAGTCAGTCTGGCTTAGAAGAAGATGCTCTGCCTCCAAGAGTGAGGACACGAGCTTCAGAGAGACCTGCCCACATATAGCTGTATTTGCTGGAGCCCAGGACCTCCAAAACTTTGCAGCATAGACAAGGAGCCACTGGTAGGTTTTATGTGATGCTTAAAACCCCACACCTGTATAGAGCACCAAATGCTTGGTCTCTAAGAGCTCAGTAAATGTTTATAGCAATGCCAGTGACTGTCCTGGCAACTACTATGACAATAGTGACCATGACCAAAGCAGGTGCTGAGTCCACAAACCAAAGGAATGGAGACAGCATGCTAAAGGAGTATCAGAACACAATGCTAAGCTCAGCTCTGGGGAGGGTGAGGCAGGAAGATCAGGAGTTCAAGGCCAGCCTGGATGATATAGTGAGTTTGGGACTGGCCTGAGTTCAAAACCCCATCCCACTAGGGGAAAAAAAAGTAAAGAAAGCAAGAAGGGAAACTGTGGTTCATATTTACAGTGAAATTTTATCCAACTGTCTTAGGGTTTCTATTTCTGTGAAGAGACACCATGACTATGCAACTCTTATAAAGGAAAACATTTCCTTGAGGTGGTGGCTTACAGTTTCAGAGGGTTAGTCCATTATCACAGTGGAGAGCATAGTGTTGTGCAGGCTAACATGGTGCTAGAGAAGGATCTGACACACACACACACACACACACACACACATATATATATATATATATATATATGCAGGCAACAGGAAGTAGACTGAGTGCCACACTGAGTGAAGCTTGAGCAAAAGAAACCTCAAAGACCACCTCCACAGTGACACACTTCCTCCAACAAAAGTCACACCTACTTCAACAAGGCCATACCTCCTAATAGTGCCACTACCTTTGGAAGCCAGTTTTTTCATACCAATTCAACCATAAAGATGAATGAAATTTTGTCTTTAATGGGAAAATGAATGAAATTAGAGACCACCATGTTGAACAAAATAAGCCAGACTCAAACAAACATGGTGGTGTTTGCCCACATATCCTAGTTTGGGTTACTGTTGCTGTGATGAAACACCATGAAAAAAAAGAAAGATGGGTAGGAAAGAGTTTATTTCGCTCACAATTCCATATAACAGTTTATCATCAAAAGCAATGAGGGCAGGAACTCAAACAAGGCAGGAACCTGGAGGCAGCAGCTCATACAGAGGCCATGGAGGAGTGCTGCTAACTGGCTTGTTCCTTACGGCTTGCTCAGCCTGCTTTTTATATAACTCAGAGCCACCCTCCCAGAGATAGCACCACCCACAAGGAGCTGGGCCCTCCCACATCAGTCCCTAATTAAGAAAATGCCCTACAGGCTGCCTACAGCCAGATCTTATGGGGCATTTTTCTCAATGGAGGCTCCCTGCTCTTGGATGACATAGCTTGTGTCAAATTGACATAAAACTAGCCAACCTGAAAAAACAGCCATAAAACCTCACATGTGGAATCTAGCTACATTATCTACTTTTCTCATTGCAAATGAGAAAATTCCTGGCAAAGAAACATTTGAAAGAGAACAGATTTCTTTCAGCTCATAGTTGAGGGTGCTGTCCATCACAGAGTTAAAGGTATAATGGCAGGGATGGCCCACAGCTATGGTAGCAGGAGGCCAGGTGAGGTGACTTTTCTTGGCTGTCAACTTGACTACATCTAGGATTAACTAAAACGCAAATGGCTGGGCACACCTGTGAGGGATTTTTTTCTTAATTAAATCATTTGAAATGGGAAGACCTATTTCTTTTTTTTCTCTTTTTCTTATTTTTGTTGGTTTTAAAGACAGGGTTTTTCTGTGTAGCCTTGAAGTCTGTCCTGGAACTCGCTCTGTAAATCAAGGGCTGGCCTCAAACTCTGGAGATCTACCTGCCTCTGCCTCCCAAATGTTGGGATTAAAAGCATGTGCCACCACTACCTGGCTAGGGAAGACCTATTTCCAATCCAGATCTTTGAGGTGGGAAGATCCACCTTTAATCTGGGCCACACCTTCTGCTGGCAGCCTATATAAAAGGCATGGAAGAAGAAAACTTCTCTCTCTCTCTCTCTCTCTCTCTCTCTCTCTCTCTCTCTCTCTCTGTGTGTGTGTGTGTGTGTGTGTGTGTGTGTGCTTGCTCTTGTTTCAGTAGCAATTCCTTTCCTGGCCTTAGCGCCTACTTCTTCAGGATTCCAATGTATACTGAAGACCAGCTGAGACATCCAGGCAGCATCATGGACTGAGCAGCTACTGGATTCTTGAACTTTCCGTTCACAGGCAGCTGTTGGGGATTAGCTGGACCACAGCCTGCGTGCTGTTCTACTAAACCCCCTTCCTAAGCATGAAGAGAGTCAATCTGTAGGTTATGCTCCTCTAGAGAGCCCTGACTAATATGGCATGTAAGGCACTTGCTCACTTTTCAGAGAACCAAGAAGCAGAGCGAGGTGCAGGCTGGTGCCCAGCTGGATTTCTCTTTCCCCTGTTTAGTCAGAGGGAGCCTGCAGTCCACAAGAATGGCGCCACCCACATTTAAGATGCAGCTGGTTCTGTCTGGACTCACCTTCCTAGACACACCCAGAGGTGTGTCTCACTAATGTCCTAGGTGCTTATTAGTCGAAATTAATTTGACAGTAAAAATTAAGCATCCAGCTAAATGTGGTGTTGCACACCTTTAATGCCAACGGATTCAGGATATTTCCCATCTCTGTGATTGTTGTCGGAGGTTTCTGTCCTGCCCGGTCCGGCAGTCATTCAGTCCCAAAGAAACACACAGAGGCTCACACTAATTATAAACTGTTTTGCCTATTAGCTCAAGCTTTCTTATGTCTTACATTAACCCAGAATTCTTGTCTGTGTTAGCCACGTGGCTTGGTACCTTTTATCAGTGAGGCATCCTCATCTTGCTTCCCCTGTGTCTGGGTGATGACTGCAGACTGAGACTGAGACTTTCCTCTTCCCAGAATTCTCCTGTTCTGGTTGCCCCGCATATACTTCCTGCCTGGCTACTGGGGGGGTTTCAAGACAGGGTTTCTCTGAGGCTTTGGAGCCTGTCCTGGAACTAGCTCTTGTGGACCAGGCTGGTCTCGAACTCACAGAGATCCGCCTGCCTCTGCCTCCCAAGTGCTGGGATTAAAGGTATGTGCCACCACCACCCGGCCAATCAGCATTTTATTAAAGCAATACAAGTGACAAATCTTTACAGGGTACAAGACCATGGTACCACAACAGCATGTGATTTCAAGGCTAGCCTGGTCTACATAGTGAGTTTGAGTTTCAGGCCAGCCAAGAAAACATAGTGAGACCCTGCATCAAAAAGAAGGAAAAGAAAAATGTTAGGTATTGGCATAAGGACAGTCAGGAGGACCAATGGAACCAAATAGAAGACCTGGATATCAATCCACACATCTTCAAACACCTGATATTTGATAAAAAAAAAAGCAAAAAATATCAAATAGAAAAAAGAAAGCATATTTAACAAGTGGTGCTGTCATAACTGGATATCAACATGTAGAAAAAATGAAAATAGACCCATATCTATCATCATGCACAAAACTCAAGCCCAAATGGATCAAAGATGTCAACATAAAGCCAGCCACACTGAACCTCATAGAAGAGAAAGTGGGAAGTACTTGAACGCATTGGCACAGGGAACCACTTCCTAAATAGAACCCCAGCAGCACAAACACTGAGAGAAACAATTAATAAATGGGATCTCCTGAAACTGAAAAGCTTCTGTAAAGCAAAGGACACGGTCAACAAGACAAAACGACAGCCTACAGAATGGGAAAAGATCTACACTAACCCCACATCAGACAGAGGTCTGATCTCCAAAATATACAAGGAACTCAAGAAATTGGACACCAAAAGATCCAATAAAAAAAATGGAGTATAGACCTAAACAGAGAACTCTCAACAGAGGAATCTAAAATGGCTGAAAGACACTTAAGGAAATGTTCAACATCCTTAGTCATCAGAGAAATGCAAATCAAAACAACTCTGAGATTTCATCTTACACCTTTAAGAATGGCTAAAATAATAATAATAAAAAAACACTGATGACAACTTATGCTGGAGAGGTTGTGGGGAAAAGGGAACACTTCTGCATTGCTGGTGGGAATGCAAGCTGGTACAACCCCTATGGATGTCAGTGTGGTGATTTCTCAGAAAATTAGGGAACAATCTTCCTCAAGACCCAGTAATACCACTTTTGGGTATATATCCAAAGGATGCTCACTCTTGCCACAAGGACATGTGCCTAACTATGTTCATAGCAGCTTTGTTTGTCATAGCCAGAACCTGGAAACAACCTAAATGCCCCTCAATCGAAGAATGGATAAAAAAAAAAAGTGGTACATTTACACAATGGAGTACTACACAGCAGAAAAAAATAATGACAGCTTGAACTTTGCAGGAAAATGAATGGAGCTAGAAAACATTATTTTGAGTGAGGTAACCCAGACACAGAAAGACAATTATCACATGTACTCACTCATAGGTGGTTTTTAAACATAAAGCAAAGAAAGCCAGCCTACAAACCACAATCCCAGAGAACTTAGACAACAATATGGACATTAAGAGAGACTTACATGAGCAGTAGAAAGTAGAAACAGACAAGATCTCCTGAGTAAATTGGGAGCATGGGGACCTTGGGGGAGGATTGAAAGGGGGAGGGGAGAGGCAGGGAGGGGAGTAAAGAAAAATGTAGAGCTCAATAAATATCAAAAAAAAAACTTTTAAAAAAGAATATTTGATTATGCTGGGAAAAAAAAGATGGGAAATACACAGAGTGTCTGGATCCTGTTGGTGTTTTGCTGACTTTGAAGTTTTTGAATGCTGATAGTGAACAGCAGCTACTGAGAGACACTGGATTATCAAAGGGACTGCTGAATTAAACCAGCCTACACACTTTAGAGATGGCTTGCCTTCAAAATGGAAGTCAGGAAATGTGTTGCTTTGAGGAAGAGATTAGGCTTTTGTTTCTGCCAGAAATGAAAAGCTATGGGTTCCTTCAAAGTTAATGGAGATCAGATTTGACCAGGGGAGACCTCCTGAAGATCTCGGCTACAGACATGAAAGAGAAAGACAGAAAAGACTACAAGACAGGTGACATATTTACTCATTCCTTTGCATGGGTACAGCTCTGAGACTGGGTGAGACATGATAAATCTTGTTGGCTACAGAGTCCTCGTGGCTTATTATTACATGCCATCCTTTCATATGGCATGGATAGAAGTTTGGCTATACAATACAAACAAACTTGTAAAGTTATCAGATGCCTTTTACCTGCTCAAACATAAAATAAAAAAACCATCTTTAACTGATGTGCACACTACACAATCCATACTTGTGTTAATGCATATACATATGTGTTGCCTTTAAACATTTATGTCAGGTGGTGGTGGCACACACCTTTAATCCCAGCACTGGAGGCAGAGAGAGGCGGATCTCTGTGAGTTCAAGGCCATAATGGTCCACAGAGCTAATTTCAGGGCAGCTAGAGCTGTTACACAGAGAAACCCTGTCTCAAAAGCAAGCAAACAAAAAAAGTTTATGTGTTTTCAGAAAAAAAGGACCAGATACCAATAAAGACAAGTAGCCAAGATGATCCAGCCTCTCAAAATGCCTCTGCTACAGTTTCCTCAAAGTTCTTTGTCCAGAACAACTTCAAAGCTACTAGCTGAGATGATCCAGCCTCAGTCTATCCAGCCAAGACTCCAGATAAGCTCTACACTTCCCCATCACATAGAGACTAAACAAAAAATACAGCTAACTCCCCCAGGACTTGACCATTATCCCAATTTTCTTAGGGTCCCCTAAAGATGACAGCACCCCCAGACAACAGGAAGCAGTCTAGAGAACATGACACCCACATTCGCAAGAGAATGGGGTGGGTGGTTTTGGTGATTTAGTGGGTTATGAATGTTTGTCATCATTTAGAGGGCTTAGCTTCAAGTTGGTCATGCTAAAAAATACTAAACAAAGAAAATTAGATTCAGGGATCTCTTTCTGAGGGGAAAAAGAGGGAATCTAGGCAGGGAAGAGATGCCAGAGGACACAGAGAAGAAACAGGAGATGCAAGATGGAGGAGAGGTAAAAAGTCACAAAGCAAAGCATAGATTAATAAAAATGGGTTAATTTTAGTTATGAAAACTAGTAGGACACACCAAAACTATAAACCAAGCTTTCATAATTAATAAGAAGTCTCTATGTTGTATTTTTTTTTGTGTGAGCTGAAAGCCCAAAGAAAAGTCCATCTATAGTCACTAAGGGTGGGTCTTTGAGACTGCTTCCTTTGGATTCAATGTGACCAACAACCTCCTGCAGCCATCCCCTCCCTGCCTAGTGTCAAGTCTTCCCCACCAGGACAGACTGTATCCTTCTGGAACTGTAAACCAAAATAAGCCCTTTTACCCTCAAGTTGTTTCTATGTGGTATCTTTAGCACAGCAAGAAGAAAGTACTGGAACACTCTGGTTAAGGAGGCAGCTTAGTAAAGCACCTGGGTTCAGATCCCCAGCACACTCATAAAAGCCAGATGAAGCCTAGTGCTTGTGGGGAGGTGGGAGAGGCCAAAAGAATCATGGGGTTTGCTGACCAGTCAGCCTAGCTGAATCAGCAAGCTCCAGGTTCAGTAAGTGACCCTGCCCCCAAAAATGAGATGAAGAGTAACCAAGAAAGACACTTGATGTCAACCTCTGTCCTGCATACACACATGCATGGGCATACCTGCACACACACTTACACACACATAAACACATGCACACACAAAGAGGGAATAATATCTTTACCCAAGTACTGAAGGTCTTCAGATATGACCCCATTCTATCACCACAGCCAGTGTCACTATCCTCAATATCTATCCCCACCTCCTATTCTCTCCCTCTGCAGTCACCTGTCTCCTGCCAATCCACCTCAGTCATTCCCCAAGATGAAGTTCAAATCTGCCACACTGCATAGAACCTTCCATAAACAGTACAGTCAGAAGTCACTTTCAAGGACTAGGATATATCTCAACGGTAGAGAAGTGACCCAGTCTGATGGCAAATGCCAAGTATCAAGCTTACAAAGCCTAGAATCCTCTGGGATACAGGCCTCTGAGCATGCCTGTGAGGACCCAGCTTGATTATGTTTAGGTGGGAAAACCTGCTCACTGTGGGTGGCACCATTCCCTAGGTAGGTGATTCTGAACAATGCAAGAAGAGAGAAAAGGAGCTTCTCACCATCATGCATGCATTCACCACTGCTCTCTGCTTCTTTACTGCTGAAGCAATATGACTAACTCCTACAAGTTACTGTGACTTCCCCCACAGTGACAGGCTGCAACCTGGAACTCTAAGCTGAAGTAAACCCTTTCCCACTTAAGTTGCCTCTGTCAGACTATTTATGACAGCAACAGGAGTGAAGCTAAGACTCCAAGTACACTTGAGGCTCTGACTTCCAGCCTAGGGCCAAAGAGGTAAACACCATCCACCTCTGCTTCCTTGGTTCCCCCTGCCCTAGGCACATCACTTACTGCAAGTAAGTAACTCCAGCTTAGAGCAGGCAGTGACACCCAGAGACGAGCAGTCACTGCAGCTGCAGCATTCCCACAGATACATGGCTTCTAGAAACCACAGTCCATTGTCACGGAGGCCCAGAAAACAAACACTCACCTTGTCAGATTCAGAACATGCTGGGGGATAGAAGAGATCAAAGGTCATCCACCCCTTTGACACAGAGGCAGTTCTAGAGGCCCATGAATACTACAGAACATCTGTTTAACTATGTAAAGATGTGTTGCTTTTTTGCCTTGCCTGCCTAAGGCACCTGATTAGTCTAATAAAAAGCTAAACAGCCAATAGTGAGGGAGGAGATATAGGAAGAACTTGAAGGCTGGGAGAATAAGTAGAAAGAGGAAATTATGCTCAAAAGAAAAAAAGAAAAGGAAACACAGGGAGACACCAGGGGCCAGACAGGCAGACATGGAAGAAGCAGGAAAGTAGGACATATAGAATGAAAGAAAGGTAAAAAGCCCCAAGGCTAAACATAGATGACTAGAAACAGATTAAATTAAGTTAAAGGAGTTAACAGGACAAGCCTAAGCTAAGGTTGACTATTCATAATTAATAATAAGTCTCTGTGTCTTTATTTGGAAGCTTGTTGGTAAGCCAAAGAAAATGCCAACTAAAAATGGCACCCAACATGGGGCCTGAGTTTCTACTAAGGCCTGAAACAACTATTTTAAAAAGATATGGCAAAAAAAAAAAAGATACAGCTCCTTTAAGAGGTGCTGCTGTGCAGCAGAGCACTTGAGCAGTGGGCAGGCTGAGTAGAAACACCTGCCATAGTGTGGGCAGTAACTTCCCAGAGCTGGTATGGTTAAATGTAGCTCTCTGTCAAAAGTGGCTCCAATTAAACTCAGCTCTCAATCAGAGCGGGGGTGGGTGGAGGAGGGGATGGAGTCAACCTCTAGAGCCACACAGCACACAGCAGAGGGTCTAGCTGCTGCACAGTCAGAGAATGCTATAGCTATAGGTGCACAGTAAACTGGGTCCAGACCAAAAAACCCTTTAAATAGATTACAGTGTGCATAGGTGCTTAGAAAGAAAAGAAAATAAGTATAGGCAGTCATAGGAAAAAATAATTTAAAAATAATAAAGTCTTTAAAGAAAGAGTAAAATTTTATATATATTATATATATTTATATATAATTTTTATATATTTATATATAATTTATATATCTTTTATATATAATTTGTATATTATATATAAATATATTTATATATTTTAAGTATACATAAATGATAAGCCACATAAAGATGGAAAATACACAGGGAGTCTGGATCCTATATGGTATTTTGTTGACTTTGAATTTTTTGAATGCTGATGAGTGAATGGTAGCTGCTGAAATACATGGAATTGCAAAAAGAATTGCTGAATTAAACCTGAATTAAGCCTAAATACTTTAAGGATGTTGTTGGAGAAGGCCACTAGTTGGTTCCCAGCCACCTGGCTAGCTTAGACCTGAAATAATTACACAGAATCTGTATTAATTAAATCACTGCTTGGCCCATTAGCTTTATTTCTTATTGGCTAACTCTTATATTAATTTAACCCATTTTTATTCATCTGTATATCACCACGTGGCTGTGGCTTACCGGGTAAAGTTCCCAGCGTCTATCTCCAGCAGTTCTATGACTTCTCTCTGACTCTGCCCTTCTTTATCCCAGCATTCAGTCTAGTCCTCCCCTATAGCTCTGGCATAGGCCCAAAGCAGTTCCTTTATTAACCAATGACAATTACAGCATACAGAGGGGAATCCCACATCAGGATCTCTTAACTTTAAAATGAAATTCAGAAAATGTATTGTGTTAGGAAAGAAGTTATGCTTTTGTCTTTATTTGGGAGCTGATTGGCAGCCCAAAGAAAATGCCAACTACACATGAAGCTCATCTCTTCAGACAAACCAAATTCCAACATGGTTCCATGTTGGACCTGCCTAGTGGGAGGAAAGCTTTCTAAATGAGGTATTTGCTTTTCATAGCAGTGGGCTACCTTAGTGAAAAAATGACCTCAACTCCTGGGTGGGGAATAGAGAAACGTGTCTGCCAGTATCTAGGAATCCCAACGGAAGGAGATGGCATTCCCTCATCCTTGCAGCTCAGAATCAGCACTGGGGCTGGGTTGGTGGGAGGTCTGAAAATAAGGTGGCAGTAACATGTTCCCACAGAGGTCCTTGGGGGCCCAGAGGAGACCACTAAGCCAGAAAGCCCTGGCAAACCTCAGGATGGAGTAGGAAGGCACAGTCTGGGAGAACTAGATTGTGAGGCGCCTGAGAAGTTATTCCAGCTCATGCTGTGACTCGGGTTTGCAATTTTCAAGTGACTTGGTCCCAGCAGGGAGAGCTCTAAATATGTGGATGACAGAGAGCTTCAAATGCTAAGCCGATGAACAGCGTCATAAAGGAGATTGCAAACAAAAAGAGCTTTGACCACTGTCTAGTGAAGATTTCCATCCAGCGTCAGCTTGTGTGGGTCAGCACAGGAGGCCAGAGCTTGCCTATGGCCTGAAAAAAAATACCCTAATTTTATCCCCAGGGGAAGGGAAAATAAAACCCATTAGTAATGCAGGCTGCTGTAGCCCAAGAACCACCAGTGACTTTTATCACCTTCTTCTGGTGGACACCGTCTGCAAGAGCTTCACAGGACTCCAAGGAGGCCCCGGTTCTTCTGTTCCACAGGGCTTCGACTGGGATCAATCACTAGCTCCATTCAGTGGTTTAGACACCCTTGTGAACTTTTCTAGAGAATCATGGGGGGCGGGGGAATGCCCTAGGGTTTTTTTGGTTGTTTTTCATTTGTTTGTTTGTTTGTTTGGTTGGTTGGTTGGTTGGTTGGTTGGTTGGTTGGTTTGAGTTTGAGTTTTTTGGGGGGAGGGGGTTGTATGTGTGTGCTGATTTTGTTTGTTTGATTTTTGGTTTTGTTTGTTTGTTTGTTTTTGGTGGGTGGGGAGTTTCCGGCTTTTTTGGTTTCCTTTAGTTTTGTTTTTTTCTCCTGCTGCCATGAGCATGGTTTATTCACCTTGCACTTTGTGATCACAGTCCAGTATGAAGAGAAGTCAGGGCAGAAAATCAAGGCAGGAGCTTGGAGGCAGAAACGGAAGCTCCCCATAACTTGGTTATTAATCAAGAAAACGCCCCAAAAGACTTACCTTCAGGCATTCTAAAGGAGCCTTTTCTCAACTGAGGTTCCTTTTCCACAGATGACGACTCTAGTTTATATCAAGTTGACAAAAACCTAACCTGTGCTAAAGGAAACCTAATCCACCACAATTTGGGAAGGAAAAGCAGCCACCTTGTCCCATGAATATACCACCACCACCCTCGACAGTCCTCCAACTGTGACCCAGGTCTGAGATGCACTCCCTGGGAAATAGCTCAGACCCTTACAGGTAGGGGACTCCATTCCATAAAGCTGCCCCCACTTCAGATACCTATTGCAGTCCTCTGATTGTAGCCTGTGCTTCTGATCAGCCAGCTATAAATCAGGGTTTCCACGACCCCTTCCTGAGGTTTGATTAATTTACTAGACCAGCTCCCGGAACTCGGGAAAATACTTGATTTAGGTTTGCCCATTTATCACAGAGGTTATTAGGAAAGTTACAGAGGAACAGCCAGATGGACGAGGTGCATGGAGTGGAGGACTACATTCAGAGCATCAGGGCATCCCTGCTGTACCAGCTGTACCCCACTCAGTACGTCTGGGGCCCCCAGGGTTCCTGTTCCCTGGGCCTTGAGGTTCTATGGAGAATTTGCTGTATGGACATTATTGATCAAATCATTGGCCTTTTTTTTCTCCCTGAAGGCCTAAGCATGGCACCAATCCTTCAGTCACATAGTTGGTTGCCCTGGTAACCAATCACCATTCTGGAGCTGGGGCAGGGGACGTAAAACCAGACACGTCATTACCCACAAATAGACATTGATCACTTAAAAGATACCAAGGAACCTAAGAACTGTATGGCAGGAAATGAGATGAAGACCAAATATCTACTTGAGAGGGTCACAGAGAGAAAAGCCAGCTGCCATCCCTAGTGTGGGTGGACCACATCCGGTCAGGTGAAGGCCTAAGGGAAACAAAAGGGGACCAGCAAGACGGCTCAGCAGGTAAAGTTCTTTTCTGCCAAGCCTGACGACTTGAGTTCCATCCTCAGGACCCACACGGTGGAAGGGAAAAGAAGACTCCTGTAAATTGTCCTCTACCCATGTGCCCTAACATGAGTGCACCACACATACATGTGTACACAGAAAAATGAACACTCGTGCCATAACATGGCATGTAAATTATCCTCTACCCATGTGCCCTAGCATGAGTACACACACACACATGTACACAGAAAAATGAACACTCGTGCCATAACATGACATGTAATTTGTCCTCTACCCATGTGCCCTAGCGTGAGTGCACCCACACACACACATGTGCACACAGAAAAATAAACACTCATGCCATAACATGAAAACCATCACGTATGCATACACACAAAAATAAGTACACAAACACATTTTTAACCTTAAAGGGGGGGAGGACAAGAGCATCCCCCCTGCCTTGGTCTGGGACATGGGGCTTTGCAGCTGTCGGCTCCAGTGGAAACATTGGCTTCTGTCTTGAACCAGATTTAAGACTTGCTGGTGATGAGATTTCTTAGCCTCTAAAGCAGTGGTTCTCAGCCTTCCTGATGCTGTGACCCTTTAATACAGCTCCTCAGGTTGTGCTGACCCCCAGCCATGTAATTATTTTCATTGCTTACTCCATAACTGTAATTTTCTACTCTTATGAATCTGTGGTTTCCAGTGGTCTCAAGTGACCCCCAGGTTGAGAACTGATGCTCCAGAACCATGAAACCATATATTTATAACACATCACTATGAGCAGGTATTCTGTCCTGCACAGCTGCAGATCAAAACAACACTGTTCAGGGAGGACTTGGGAGAGGGACAAAGAATATGACCAAAATGTATTGTGTGAAAATTTTTAAAGTAAGAAAATTAACAAAGAATGTAAAGAAAAAAAATTTTTGCAAGGATCCAGGTGTGGTAGCACCTATCTTTAATCACAGCACTTAGGAGACAGAAACAGTAAAGCTGAAGCAAGGATGGGCAGGCAGGCCTGGGATGTAGTAGGGTGAGTAGGTGTTCTCCTTCGGACTGTAGGACTGGCAAAAACTAAGAAAAGGGATACCCTTGACCTTGAAGCCCACAGGAACTAGGACCCTGGCCTGCAGGTCCCTCTTTGCCCCCAGGGCCCATGGACCCATTCCTAAGCATACACATCCCTCCCTGGCCTACCCCTGGCCACTCCCACCCACCCTGCCTTAATGAAGTTCCCGGCTGACACCTTCTAATTCCCCAATGATTAACTTCCAGTGGATTAAGAGCGGGACAGCTATTTAATTAACACACATGTGTGAAATTACTCAGGACTCATTACAGTTCTATGATTGACTTGTTAATGTTCAGGAATTCAATTATGTGCCTGACAGTGAACTCCTGGCCAGGTATGTCAGAGCAGCCTAGGAGACCAACAATGGAGTGATTGTAGCCCCTGTTTGAGCAAGAGCGCAGCTCAGCACAGGGGTGGAGGTGTCTGGTCTGGAGGGAGGAGAAACCCCGCCCCTGCATAGCCCTGTAGGAGACACACCTTGGCCCCAGAGGAATTCTAGTGGGAGGAGGCGAGGCCCAGGTCTTGTTCTTGTTCTTGTGGTGCAGTGGGCGCTGTTCTGGGAAAGCACAAGTTCTCTCTCTCTCTCTCTCTCCCCGCCCCCCCCATTCTGAGAGGAATGACATAATTGTACCAGGGACAGCTCCGTCAGAGGAAGTACCCCTCCCACCCTGAGAAGTTTCTGTCCACCTGCAGAGCTCACGGGTCTTAATGAGGGGCTGCAGTCAAAGCCCACAGGAAGCCGGGTCTGGGTCTTCCCAGTGAATCCCCTGGGTCAGATGGGGCAAAAGGCCGGAATCGTTGGCTAGGGAGGTGGCTTTGTTGGTGAGATGCTTGTTATGCAAGCATGGCCTGAGTTCAGATCTCCGGCACCCGCATAAAACTTGGGAGGGAATGAAGCGCCAGAGGGGAGGAGACCGCAGAGTCAGGCAGATTCTCGAAGCTCACTGGCCACCAGTCTGACTAAACCAGTGAGTTCCAGGCTCAGTGAGAGAACTTGTTTCAAAATATGTGTTGGATCTCAGTAGAGGAGGGAGGACACCCAAAGTCAACATAAGGCTGGGAGTGGAGGGGCAGAGAGAGAGAGATTCTTTATCAGATAGAACGAAAAAGACAGCGCAATAGCAGGGCCAGGGCATGTCTGGGGACTAGCTCACTCCAAAAACAGGGACAGCGAGAGAGAATGGAGTGGGCCAACCCAACTCCCTCCTTCTGGGCCTCAGCCATCTCATCTGTCATTGCCTGAATCCCTGACTAGTCTCACTCTATGCTGCATCCTCTGAGGTAGGCTCAGGACTGCCTGTTACTACAGCTACCCCATGACCCTACCTGGCCAGGGGCGGAAAAGGAAGAAACTGGGGAAGAAGCAGGAAGGATGGCGGAGGGGAGCAACCTCAGTCCTCTGAGCTCCCGACTGGCTTCCGCAGCCACGAAAGTGACTCTTCAATGTGCAGGGTCTCTCACACATCATCTCTGATTCTTTCCACTTCAGAGAAATGGACGGGAGGTCCAAAGAGGCTAGAAAGCTCGCTCATGGACTCACAGCAGTAAAGGACAGAATGCGGTTGGAATGTGGTCTGCCCCCTGAACTTGTACCCTTCAACATGACCTTTACCACATTGCCCTCCACTACCCACCCCATGGCCCTGAAAGGCAGACACCATCCCAAGTCAAGGAGCTATTGGCATTAATGACTGCTAGGGAGGGGGAGTCAACTTTCTTCAGTGGTATAGCTACCAACAAGTTACCCATGCTACAGTAAGTGAACCCACATCCGTGCTCATGGCAGCAGCCATATTTAAACCCAGTGGGTAATTTTTTCCTGAAAAATCATGAAAGTAGGAGAGGGTCGTGTTAGGAGAAGGGCTCCAGAGGAAATGGTTATGAGGGAGGGGTATGGAAGGTGAATATGATGAAAATATATTACATACCGATACGAAACTGTCAACAAATAATGTTTAAAAGGTAAATTTAAAATTTTTTCCTCGCCGGGCGGTGGTGACACATGCCTTTAATCCGGGCACTCGGGAGGCAGAGGCAGGTGGATCTCTGTGAGTTCGAGACCAGCCTGGTCTATAGAGCTAGTTCCAGGACAGGCTCCAAAGCCACAGAGAAACCCTGTCTCAAAAAACTGAAAAAAAAATATTTTTTTCCTCAAAAGTGTGCAAAGGAAATTCTCAAAGGAGGAGCATGGTAACATTAGGCACAATGCCAGTTGGAGCCCAATGAAGAGAAGATTCTCCATCATGGGGCCTGGGCTCTGTACCAACCAGGCCCAGTGGAAGAGTGGCTATGCAGGGGCAAGAGTGTGGGGCCAGTGCTGGCAGAACTCCACTGTCATAACTCCACTGACAGCTAGGGAAACTCAGAGGCCAGCCTCAGCCTCCTATTCCTGTGTGGGCTAGAGTAAACACGCACAGAGTTCAGCCCAGTGCCTGGCGGGAAGAACCCTTGTTTCATGATCCTTGTTAGCGTATCCAGGGAAAGGAACCCTACCAAAGCAGCCAGGGACTCGGCTTGTCGTGGTGGGACACACCTGAAATATGTGCACTCAGGAGGCAGAGGCAGGAAGATAAATAGTCACAAGTTTGAGGCTAACCTGCTCTACATAGTGAGTCTAGGCTAGTCTGAGCTACATAGACCCTGAATCAATATATATATATACACACACATATACATACATATATATATGCATGCACACACAACACATATTGTCCTATTCCACAACGTCCACACTCATCGGCCTCCTGAGAGGGTGAGGCCCTGAACCCTGCATCACAGAACTGTCCGGGTGCTTTCCTTTCTGTGGAATGTGGGTGGGGAACAGGACTGCCACAGTGAGTGGAAGCTGTCGATTAAATGGTTCATGGGAAGCACCATGGAAGATGTGGCAAATGCGTGTGACAAAGATATTTGATGATGCCAGGATGTCATAAAGCTCCATGGACCCACAGAAGAGTGCCCAGTGATACCCAAAACCTCAAACAGAACATTTTGACCAAGAAGTACAAGTGTAAGAGTAGGGTAAGTGGCTGGACTTGAAACTTGTGGGGGAAGGTTCTACCATAGGCAACTGAGCAAACAGGAAGGGAAAGAGAAAGAGAAGGTGAGAGAGAGAGAGAGAAAGAGAGAGGGAGGAAGAAAGAGAGAAGGAGAAGAAAGGAGAGAGAGAGAGAAAGAAGCTCAAAATAGCCCTGTGGTATGTGTTTTAAATGCTTAATTTATTATTTTTATTGTTGTGTGTGTATGGTGTGGGTGTGTGGGTGTGGGCGTGCACATGTGCATGAGTACAGGGACATGAAGAGGCCAGGAGGGAGAGAGATGCCCTGGAGCTGGAGGGACAAGTGTTTGTGAGCCACCTGACATGAGTATGAAGAACCAAACTTGGGTCCTCTGCAAGAGTTATCAGCACACGCTCTTAACCGCTGAGCCATCTCTCCAGCCCCCAACCTGACAATATCTTAAAATAACTTTATAAAACATAAAATATCTGAAAATAAATACATAGGGAATTAATAACATTTTTTCATCCACAGGGAGGGGCAGGAAAACTAGAAGCCTAAGATGCAGGAAGAAAATTTTTCCCTGAATAATACCTCTTTATAATTTTTTAATTTTGAATCCTATGAATGCATTTTGTCTATTCAAAAATTAAATTAACAGATGCTAGCACTGGTTGACTCTGGTTGCTGTGGAAAAGGTTTTACTTCCTTCCTGTTTTCTTGTGTTACCTGAAGTTTTTAATGGGCATGTATTACATTTTCAAATGAGGAAAATTAATAACATAATTAACATTTTCCCCCACTGTTTGTGTGTATAGGCTGAAGAACTGACTGGGCCCCAATCTGTGACCAAAACAAAATGATTCTCAGTGGCTTTGTAGTCCAAGAGAAACCATTTAAAGATAGGAGCGGGTTTGTCGTGGGGATGCAGAGGGCAGAAGGAGGGAGGGAGGCCAGCACCCAAGAAGAGCTTTCTGCCCTGAGAGGATGAACAGCCCATCAATAGAAGTATGCAAACATCTACTTTGATGTGTGCGGATGGAACAGGGCCTGTGCCAGAACGCACATGTGCACACATGGATATGGGAACATGTCGGAAAGCATGGACTGGCTTGAGTCACGGGTGACACGTATGACAACAGAGATGTGGCTATGTGTGGGTGCATGTACACACTCCGGTGAGTGAAGCTGTCTATCTACAGGAGTGTGGCCCTTCATCCCAGCTGTGACACAGAGAAAGATACTGTGGACACAGACATCCTTGGTGGCCTCTCCTCCTGTGTGACAAGGGTGTCTCAATGCACAGAGCATGAGGGTGCCACCTGTGAGTCTAACACAAACCCGGTAGGTGCCCAGGATGAAAGCACCTTTGTTAGCCTGGCACATAGTAGGGCACTCATTAAATATCCCAATTTCACAAATGAGAACGTAGGCAAAAAAAAAAAAAAAAGTTGGCTCTTTGTCACATATACAACAATAGAATCCGAGCTCAGAGGGCCTGGCCAGTGCTAGCTTCCTGTACTCTGTAATTATCAAGTAAAATCTGTAGGAAGCTGCCAGTTTGGGCCCAACAAACCAAATCAAAATGGAGTGCCTTTTGCTAATGTTTCAGGCCCCAGGAGAGTGGGAGACGCCAGACAAATCTCCAGATGGGCCAAGAAGTGTGTTGTCCCCCAGCTGCGAGCCCCTGCTTTAGTCTTTATGAGAAAGGGCACTTTGAATGGAACAGCCTGGTATTTGTGTTCTGTTCCTGCCTCTGTGGGCCCTCTCTGTTGTAGAATGCCCACTCCGTCCTACCAAACGAGGGCTGCCTGGCTCCGAATGGAAAATAGAAGCCAGTAAGATCTTGCAGAAAGAGTCGTGTCCAGAGTTTTCAGGCTCGTAATCTCATACAGTAGAGTGGCTGATACAAGAGTCACAAGTTCAAGGCCAGTCTGGGCAAGTTATTATAGAGACCCTGGCTTTAAAAATTGTTTTAAGGTCAAAGAATGCTTGACACGTAGCTCAAAGACAGAGTGATTGCGTAGGCATAGCACCCGGATTCAATTCCCATATCACCAAAAAGGAAACTCAATTAAATTTCTTGTGATTTTGTCATTTGACAATATATAAATAACTTGACACACATAAAACCCTTCATATGCAATCATGACTATCCACCACATAAGTATTTATGGTAGGTGTCCCTCTCTCTCTCTCTCTCTCTCTCTCTCACACACACACACACACACATACAAATCATATTATCACACATGTATCCATTATACATAAACATTCATGGCAAACATACAGATATTGAGGTATTTATTACTTACTCAGCAGTCAATCACACATCGGCGTGCATTGCATGTACACATGCACGTGTGATATGCACATATCCATAATAGACATTTCCAGACGTCCACCGTGCACACCACAGACACCCGAATGTAACAATCTACTGACTACTTTTTAGGAAGCAATGAGCTTGGTCCCCTTTCATGCATACTGTGACTTCCTACTCACGAAAACCCTGCGAAGCGGGTGTCTTTCTTCCCACAGAGTCATGGGAAGTGAGGTGCAGAGAAGCGAAGTAACCGACCCGAGGTCTCCTCTCCATCAGGAAGAACAAAAGCTTGTGCTCTGGACCCTGAACACCACGCCTCCAGCATGCACCTTCATTCCAGCGATCATGCTTGCGATTGAGGTATGTAATTATTCACCATACAATGGTCTGATACAAAAATGAAATTACCAGTGACCTGGGCGTGGGCAGCTGCTTTCCAGCAGGAATGGTTTTGAACAATCGGATGATCAGATGTCTGAGTGACATCTTCCCTTTGTTCTGATTAAATTGGCCTCGATATGCGCTTTTGTTAAGCCGGCGCCTCTAGACGGGCTAATTTTATACCTCATTTGTAAACAAGAATACGTCTGTGAAAGGTGAAATAGTCAGGGCTCATGGGATCCGTCAAGAGGTTGGAAATTTTCAGATTGACCTTCCAGGAGTCAACTGGTGGCTTACATGGAAGATTCAAGGATAAGCTAAGAGCCTTCAGGAAGGGTACCAAAGGCATAAGGACCTGTTTCCCTGCACAGGACATCATGCTGAACTTCGTGTCCCCTAAAGGAAAGCAGAAGTTATGTGTTCCTCCATGCCAACCCCAGGCCTCAGGAAGACAAGGGAAAACCTCTCTCTTGAGTGGGCCTCATCAGGGTCTTGCTGACCCACAGCCTCATCCACAGACACCCAGAACAATCTACCAGCTGAGCAGCCACCATGCTCACCTCTGCTGTGACACACTCAATACCAGAAGCCCAGCTGTGGCCCATGAATCCTGGGGTTGTAATGTGTTCACAGAACAGCTTCAGTCACGGAGAACCACCCACAGGGTTCAGGGTCTTCCAGGCTCCACGGGGGCACTTCTCAGCCCATTGCTGAAGAACTGGGTTTTGTCCTGAGGTGGAGACACACAGCAGGTGACAGGAACATCCCTCTGTGTGTGCATTCTTACACATGACCTCCAGTGCCCAAAGAGAACCAGGGGCAGTCCCAGGGACAGCCGGAAGTGTATCCAGAGGACTGAGGGAACCCAGACTGAAGGCAGGAAGAAAAGAGAGGCCCCGCCCCCATCGCCTCCCATCCCAGCCATCTGCTGTGGGCTTTGAAGACCAGCTGCCCCCTCCACACACACACTCCACCTCTGGATAGGGAAAAAAAAAAAAGTAAGGAGATGAAATAAATCAACCAAAGTGGCCCCAAGCCGCTTTTCAAATCCATAACTACCCCAGGGCCTCACTGCAGGCCAGGCTTTGTTACTCCACCCTGTCTCTCTGTCCACAGCACACACTCTGCCACGGCCGCAGCAGCCTGGTCTACAGTGGAAGGACTTGATACAGTAAGCCTCTCTGGGCTAATGGGTTAGCAGAGGCCGCTGGCAAAGCAGCTTTGTGGTGTTGAATAAACAGGCCTTCCCTTCCAGTTCAGGCAGCACCAGCAAAGCCTCAACAACAGTCTGGCTTTGTGAAAGCTACCATACCTGACTGAGGTCACTGCTAGATTGGAACAAAGTCCCCAAGGCCTTAGCTCATGTGTTCTCTGCTGCACAACCTCCAAACTTGGCACACACATACATCAATGTATGCATAACAAGAGAAGACTTCACGAGTGAACAGGCACCCACATGCTGGGTCCTTGGGTGTGCCTGGGCTCCAGGGAACACCTGACACTCCTCTGAGGGAATCCCAGTCTCAGAGCAAACACCCATACCTACAGCAGCCCATTCAGAGAGGGGGATACAGCTGTGTCCTTTGGAACTGCAACTAAAGAGGGTCCCAACCCTCTCCTCAGGAGTCAAGCCCTGACCTTAGGAGACCCAGGTTGGATGCATGGAGTGGAGGCTGGGCATTCACCATTCTGAAGACAGTAACTAAGACAACCCTGCAGGGAAGGAGATGGACCGGTCATCTCTGCCCTTTGCCCTACAAATGAGCTATAGATGGGACTCCTGAGTCTGCCAGGATGGGCATCCTCAGCCCCAGGGCCTCGCTAGGGCGTACCAGGCAGAGCACTGGCTGTCACTCAGCACAGCTGCTCCCCAGGGAACATTTTACAACTTCACCTATTCTGTGTCGCCTGCTTGATGGAGCATCCACAGCAATTCCCGGACTATATTTCATTGTCACCTTTACTTGCAAAAGATGTCAGTCAGGCCCCGAAGTCAACCGCCCAGCTGCTCCATGCCTTTTGTTTCACACGCAGGCACACACAGCCAAGAACCCACACTCAGGTACACCTCAGCACACGTGAAGGACACCCAGACACACATAGCCACACACGGGTCACGGCACACCAACCTATGAGCCATGCCTTGGGGTAGTCACATTGCTAACTCCAGGGGGACTGTCCATATTATCGTTACACACTTGTCATTTGTAAACAGAGCAAGGTGCACAGTGTTCTTCATTCACATTCACCCGCACACACACACTCAATGGCAAGGCCAGATTACACACATTTACAGAGCCGGAGTCGAGCCAGGATGATGGAGACCCACCCTCCCGGCCTCTTGGGGCCCCTAAAGATCAGAAATAGGTATGTTAAGAAGAATAGGGTTCTCTCAAAAACCCCACCTGTTCCCAACCACACACATAAACACACATACACACACACGCGCGCGCACGCGCGCGCGCGCCAGCAGGAGCCTCTTCAGCTGCCTAGCTGAAGCTGAACCATTAGCACTAATTACCACACTCGTTGGCAAAGGGGTTTAATTAACTCTCTGCTGGGGCTCTATGGGGAACCAGGGCCCTGGGCTTCTCCCTCCCCTCCTTTGTGTTGCCTTTTGGGTTATGGGGGAAGGATCTCTGGTGACTCAGGTCTGGACATCCAGATCTGAACTGGCACGTGTCATACACATCCAGAAATGCACGGCATGTTTAAAGACATGCTTAGAAGCAGCCCCACAGCCACATGATTGCACGCTTTATAAGAGAAGAGAAATGATAGACATGGGCAGACAGCTAGGCAGCTGGGTGATTGATGGGTGGGCTGATAGGGAGAAATAGGTGATAAAGAGATGATGGATAGATGGATGGATAGATGATAGATAGACAGACCATAGATAGATGATAGGCCAGTGGGTAGGTAGATAGGCAGGTAGGTAGATGTGAGAGGGTAGATGTGGATGATGGGTGGATGAGCAATCACAATGGCTCATTGGGCCCCACACTGCATACTCTTCCCAGCCCCAAAGAGGGGCGTGATTAGAATCATCCCTCCATGTTGATATTCTCTCTCCCCTCCCTCCTTGGCCCCTTCTTCTCTTTTTGTGAAGGAAAACTTGACAACGCAGTGGTTGGCAAACGCGTCCTGAAATTCAGCTGCAGATTGGGGTGGTCCCAACCCCCTACTCTGTGAACTTGGATCTGTGCCTTCTGCTGCCTGGGACTGTTCTCTCGTCATGAGGATTCAGGTGGTGGCACCTTGATACCTGTTGGCTTGAAGATAAAGGAGACAGGAAGTGTTTGGAACACACAGAAGAGTTCTGACATGATGAAGCCCCATGCCCCTTGGCTGCTACCTCCAAGGTAGGGACTGCTTCTTCTGGATGGGTACTCCGTCTATCTGGAGGTCCTGAATATATTTAGGAAAGCTGTCCCCCAGAAAAGATGTAGATCCCCCTTCCACTCCCCAGCACCACCCTGTCTTTCGGGAACACACACCCGTTCTAGAGATCAGTTCTTGAACAGAGACCCCAGGCTGAGAGGGAGGTCCCCTGAGGGGGCCTGGGGGCCTGCAATCTGGCAGGCAACCAACTGTGTGCCAAGGAGGGCTGGTCAGGCACCAAGCTGGGGTTGAAGCAGGGCGAGCCACTCTCCTGGGACCCAGGGCCCCCAGCCCCAAACAATGATATATATTTCCAATTTTCTCAAAGATTATATTTTTTTTTCCTGCAGACGTTCATCTTGTGCTTTTTGACCAGTATAAACTGAAAAGTAATAGAATCCAGATGGGAAAGAGATACTCATTCGTCCTGAGCAGTGCCAATACAAGCCCCAGCTCCAGGGCGGGTAGCTGCAGAATCAGGGTTGAGTCGAAACAGGATGGGGGGGATGGGAGCATAGGACACTGAAGCCCACTGTGACTCCCTCACAGCCCGGTGCAATGGGAGGAGACTGGTCGAAGTCAAGGCACAGGGTCTCATCTTCCAAAGGGACCTTGACAGACACACTCTCCTCTCGGAGGGCTCACCTGAAAAATGGGGAGACTCACTCGACAGGAGGAATGACAGTTAAGCCGGAACAGAGCTGCCCATGGGAAAGCCTGGTGAGCATGTCCCCACCCACGAGGAGCAGCACCTCTAACCTGAAGGGCCTGGCTTCTCAATCCAGCCTCAGCCCCAGGCTAACAAAAGAGCCTCACGATGATGTTAGTAGAGTTGGCCTCAGCAAGACTCCTTGATCCCACAGACACACCCAGGACACTCAGCGTCCAGCGTCAGAACCCTGCCTGCCTTAGGAAGACTTCCAGGGGACCACTTTGCTTTCAAAAGACCCTCGAAGAAGGTGAGCATGGGCTGTCATTGCCCTCTTTTAGAACCCATTCCTTTGGAAAGTGCTTTCAAACGTCTGACTCAGCTCCACTTGCCTGTAATGTAGTTGCTTACTTTTTTAGAAAATGTAGTTATGTGTATGTGTCTGAGTGTGTGTTTGTGCCCGTGAGTGCAATACCCAAGAAGGCCAGAGGTTTCGGATTCTCTTGGAGCCAGTTAGAGAGGCAGCTGAGAGTCACCTGTTGTGGGTGCTGAGAACCAAACCCAGGTGCTCTGTAAGAGCAGTATGGGAGTTGCTTATTGTCACTGGTGCCCTGTAGAATCAAAGCCTACCAGAAGAACTGGGGAGACAGCATTGTCAATAAAGTGTTTGCCCCTGGGGCATGATTCCCAGAAGCCACCTAAAACAGCCAACCAGGCACAGTGACACACGTCTGCAACCCCACTGCCAAGAGAAGCAAGAAGACAGGTGGATGGGGCCAGTGAGATGGTTTCAAGAGTAAAGGTTCCTATTGCCAGCCTCGTGATCTGAGTTACATCTCCTGGACCCACATGGTGGAGCAAGAATACCAAGTACTGCAAGCTGTCCTCTGATTTCTGTGTGTCTCGTGTTGCACACATACACACACTCACACACAAATGTAATGATTTTTTTAAGGAAGACAGGCAAATCATTGGAATTCACTGGCCACCAGCCTAATCAGTCAGTCCCAGGTTCCAGAGACTCTCAAAAGATAAGGTGAACAACACCTTAGGAGTGGCACCTAAAACTCACCTCTGCCGTCTACACCCATGGCCACACCTTAGGAATGGCACCTAAGACTCACCTCTGACTTCTACACCCATGGCTACACCTTAGGAATGGCACCTAAGACTCACCTCTGACGTCTACACCCGTGGCCACACCTTGGGAATGGCACCTAAGACTCACCTCTGACTTCTACACCCATGGCCACACCTTAGGAATGGCACCTAAGACTCACCTCTGATGTCTACACCCATGGCAACACATGCATTCTACTACACAAGAAAACACAAACACTGAGAGATGGCTCAGTAGTTAAGAGCATTGCCTGCTCTTCCAAAGGTCCTGAGTTCAATTCCCGGCAACCACATGGTGGCTCACAACCATCTGTAATATGAGGTCTGGTGCCCTCTTCTGGCCTGCAGACATACACACAGACAGAATATTGCATACGTAATGAATAAATAAATAAATAAATAAATAAGAAAACACAAACACATGCATACACAGCATCATGCAGCCCATGGCCGTCTTTTTCCAGAGAACAGAAATCTTTCCCAATGTTCCCTGCATGAAGGGAAAGTTGTCTAATCAGTGAAAGGATGTTGGAATCTGGGATTTAAGTACCTGACTATGTGACTTTGGGTGGCTTACCTAACCTCTCTGAGCCCTGATCTCTCCAGAGCTCAGAACTCAGTAATGTCCACCTCTAGGGTTGTTGCGTGGAGCCCTAATTAAATGAGATGATCCCCACAGAGGCTGCTCATCCCTATACTCCAGCTCCAGCATCCTTGCCAAGGGTTAGACTTTATCTTCCAGGACCAGGAGAAGGATGGTCTGGAGGGGAAAGCAGAGTCATTGGTGGTAATCCTGCAGCCGCTTGTAGCTCCCTCCCGCTGTGGGGACGCTGTGGCCTCATCATCCGTCATTAGCCAGAGCTCTTCTGGCCGCTCAATTGCAGAACATGATTTTAATAACCCTGGCAGGAGGGGATCATTCTTCTTTTGTCACTTAACTCTGATTCTGTTGGAGAGAGAGAGACAGGGACGTGAAAGAGAGAAAGACGGGCTGACAGAGCGGCGGAGATAGGCATAGTAAAAGGGGTGTGGAGGCAGAGTTGGGAGGGGCAAGCACGGAGAAGGGAAAGCCCTCAAGCAGGAAGAGGGTGGTGGGGCTTGGGGAAAGCAGGGCAAGGAAGAGGTAGGGTGGGAACCAGAGGCTCCAACCTCAGGTGGTGGGTCCCACTGCACTCCCTCACCCTGACCCTCCCTGGTCATGTGTCCACTCCCATCAGGGCCAGGCCCATCTGGGGCTGTCGCTTTTGACATAGCCACCTATGTACCCTATGTACAATGTACCCTAACACTAACAATAAGTGGTAAGGGAGGAAGAAGTTCTCAGCCTTCAACTGGTCTCACAGCAGCAATCTGTCTAGGATATGGTGATGGCCCAGGCAGGGGGCTAGGAACACAGCAAGGTGTACACTCATCGCAGACCTTGGAGGTCACCTCCCAAGATTTTACCCTGACTTTGGCATGTCATCTCATGCCATGGGTCCCTATTCCATATGGTTGTGTGATAGACAGGGAATCTGACTGCTGTGTCCAGCGACGGTCACAAAATAGCTGGGGACTAAAGTGTCCAGGACACAAAAGAAAGCTGAGTGATTTCTCAGGACAGCAGAGAGCTGAGACAAAGGGCACACTGTAAACTTGGACCTTCAGTAATGCCCACCACTAGATGACAGGTCATCAACTGGCAACAGTTAAAGGACCCACCCCAAACGGCAGACCAGACACCGAGTATAGCTATCCTCTGAGGCCTGCAAATCTGGGGCCACAGCACCACCTGCTGGCCAGCAGAGACGAGCACCAAGAGAACAGCTTGGAAGGGGACATGGGGCTGTTTCACCCCATGACCAAAGACCAGTTCCGAGGTCTCCCAGAGAAAGGCAACAGATTAGGACCCAAGATGCTCTCTCTGTTTCAGAAGTCACCCAAATCTCCTTCAAATGGCAAGGCACAGCAATGCAAAATGATCATCCACCTTCAATTCAATTCTCAGGTGTTTCATGTAGACTTAGGTCTTGGGAAGGAAGGGACCACCCAGTTCTTGACATAAGGGAGCCCCTATCTGGTCAGACTGAGTGGTTAGAAGCAGAATGCAAAATGAAGGGTGGCATGAGGTGTGCAGCCAGGATCAGGCAAGCACAGATCTGCAGATGGGGAGCTTAGGTGTTAATGGGGTGCAGGAATGAGGATGTCTTCATGACTGTCATGAACAAGATGAGACTCAGCTCCCCCAAGGGCCAAGCCCATGGCCAGGGTTATTCTTGGGACTGTGGGTGACTATAAATTTTATTGTCTCTCTGGCCCTAGGGTTCTCCCCATCTGTGCAATGGGTATGATGGGTTGAGGGCTGTGCCGTGGACTCAGGGCTTGTAGCCCATAGTGCTGTCTCTGATTTTTGCATGCTCATAGTCAGGAGGAAGCTAGGTACCCCTGAGAACTGCCATAATTCCTCTTTCCCAGGAATGGCGGGCCAGCCCAGCAGTGAGCACAGAACCCGGGCAGGGAATAGAGAAAAGTGTATGGCATCCTTTAGACCCTCCAGTCAGGAAGCTGAGGCTTAGGGCCTCTGGAAGAATGGGTTCTGGCCTCTGGGAATGACCATGACCAAGGAACATGAGGAAGGCTGTGCCCAGGATCTGGGAACACTGTCAGGAGCAGTCTGAGCAGTCTGAAGCCAGGCATTTGGCCAGCTGTGACCTTTGTCCTTGGGTTTTCAATGCCAACAAGACCTCACCATCACAGACTGGGCCCCAAAGTGCCAAGGACAAACCATGGACTTCCTCCTTGAGTGGGCTCCACTAGACTCTCCAATACTCACTGATTTGAAACTATGGCAGCCTGAAAAAAAAAAAGCCATAAGGCAGCTCCCCAGCCCATTGGCTCTCCCTCTGAGCCTGCCCTTCCTGTGCCTCTCCCTGATATGCCTCTAAACCAGGAAATTTTGCAACAGGGGGTTCCCTCAGAAAGTTCCCATGGTGGATGGCTGGGGAAATGGCTCAGTTGCTGAAGTATTTTCAATCATGAGAACTGAGTCCAACCCCTAGAGGGGACCTTAGTTCAAGCCCCAGAACCCACCTTCTAATATAAATAAATAAATTGAATGGCTCTAAAGATTTCGGAAATATTGGTTCTGTGAATATATCCATATTATTACACTGGGAATGACACCCTGAATCACAAAGAACAGCATACAGATGCTGTGTTCCAGAGGCGGCCAACGTTGTACTTCCTGTTGGCAACCAAACTTGGTAGTCTTAGCGCCTCTCAGGTGGTACTGGTCTCGAAGGCATAAAGGGGTCATGAAAAGCAGTGGAGGCTTGGCACTGTGTGGCAGGGCTAGTCCCTGAAGAGAACCCGGGAGATGCTATTGGTAAAAGCGCATTACAGTCGCAGCAGGATACCCCAGCATTTTGGAGATGCCAGTATCATTGGAAGAGCCAACAAGGACAGCAGATTGAGGAGGTAATTTGTGTGTGTAGTACCAGAGGGTGGAGCCAGAGAAGTGACCCAAGCCCTTTGGAGGAGCCCAGACATAAGATACTGAGTTATTTACACAGTTGGAGTTTGGTTTTGCTTTGATTTGATTGTGACTGTGCCCTTGTTCTTCCCTCTTGAAGTAAGAAAGTCTTTCTTTTTCTTTTCTGTTTTTTTTTTCCACAGGAGCCCACAGTTGAGAGGCTTTGAATTTGAAAAGATTTTGGATTTTTAAAGAGATTGAACTTTTAATGTGTTTGAATTTGTAAAGACTGGGGGACTTCTCGAGTTATTTATGTTTTTAATGTGAGATCTTGGTGATGAATAAGAAAGGAAAGATTGTGACTTAATAGTGATGTGTTTGTGTTCCAAGTTGACAAGGAGTCAGTTGTGCTGGCTCTTCTCGTGTTAGCTTGACACAAGCTAGAGTCATTGGAGAAGAGGGAGCCTCAGCTGAGAAAAATGCCCCCATGAGATTGGGCTGTAGGCAAGCCTGTAGGGCATTTTCTTAATTAGAGCTTGATGTGGGAGGGCATGGTTCATTCTGGGTGGTGCTATCCCTGAGCACATGGTCCAGAATTCTATTTAAAAAGAAAAAAAGGCAGGCTAAGCAAGCAATGGGGACCAAGCCAGCATCCCTTCATGGCTTCTACATCTGCCCCTGCCTCCAGGTTCCTACCCTATTTGATTTCCTGTCCTGACAGCCTTCAGTGATGGACTATGATGTGGCAGTATGAGTCAAATAAACCCTTCCCTCCCCAATTTGCTTTTGGTCATGGTGTTTCATCGCAGCAACAGAAACCCTAACTAAGACAGAAATTGGTACCAGCATCAAGGGGTACTGCTGTAACAGACCTGATCATGTTTGGGAAGGATTGTGGAAGGACTTGGGAACTTTGGGCTAGAAGTCACTGAGTGTTGAGAGTTCAGAGGAGTGTTCTGTAGGAGCTCAGAAGATAACGCTAAGAGCAGTGCAGATGACGGGGGGCCTGGCTTGTGACATTTCAGAGGGGAGCAGACTTTACTCGGCTATTTGAGTTAAGAAGCCGTGGTTCTGGTTAGTTAGGGATGAAAAATCAGCTGTAACTAACAAGACACCAGAGTCACTAAAGTGAAACTTTGCTTTTCTGGGATAATGGACGCTGGTAAAGCTGGGGCTGAAGAATCAGCTGTGATGAAGAAGAGACCAGCATCACTGAAGTGAAATCTCTTGGGATGTGTTTCCTCAGGGTCAGCACACAGGCTGTGGTCTAACTAATCCAGCAATGGCTGCCTTTGAATAGCTGTCCAAGAATCCAATGGTTGTTCAGTCCATGGGGCTGGGTGTCACAGTATATGTCAGAATCCCAAAGAAGTAGGCTCTAATGCCAGTGAAGGAATGGACTTGCTAGTTAGGGTGAGAGCTAGCAGGCAAAGAGAGAGAGAAGAGAGGAAGGGGGAAGGAGGGAGGGAGGGAGAGAGGGAGGGAGGGAGGGAGGAAGGGACAAAGCACTCTCTTCTTCCATGTCCTTTATATAGGCTGCCAGCAGAAAATGCCCAGATTAAAGGTGTAATCTTCCTACCTCAAATATTCCGATTAGAAGTAGGTCTTCCCACTTCAAGTGTTTTAATTAAGGAAAAAGATCCCTCACAGGTATGCTCAGTCATTTGGGTTTTAGTTAACTCCAGATGCAGTCAAGTTGACAACCAAGAATAGCCATCACAGCTGGAGAGATGGTTCATTAGTTAAGAGCATGTACTGTTCTTCCAGAGAATCTGAGCTCAGCTTCAAGCTCCCGTGTCAGACAGCTCACAACTGCCTGGAACTCCAGCTTGAAAGAGAGCTGATACCTCTGGCCTCCATAGGCACGCACACACACACACACACACACACACACACACACACACTTTAAAATAAAGAAATTTAAATTTAAAATAAGTGCAGTGATATGCACTTATAACCCCAGTGCTGGAGAAGAGGAGATAAGCTGATCTCTCCCCGGGCTCACTAGTCTAGGCTTACTGGCCAATGAGCTCTAGTCATAAAAAATAAACTGTCTCAAAAACACAAGGTGGACAGCTCCTAAGAAATGAGATCTGAGGTTCTCCTTTGGCCTCTACATACATGTTCATATTCACATACATAAACACATACACACACATACAGAGTACCTCCATGGTATATGGTCAACAGTCTTACCCTTGGATACCAGGGATCATGACTCTTTCTTCCTCCCCTAAGACAGACTCTGCGTCCCCTGGTCACAACCAGTTGATGTCTGTCATGTTAGGTTTTCTATTGCTGTGAAGAGACACCATGACCACAGCAACTCTTACAAAAGAAACATTTAATTGCAGTGCTTATATACAGTTTCAGAGCTTCAGCCCATTGTCAGCACAATAGGAGCTAGCACGGCGGTGTGCAGGCAGACATGGTGCTGGAGAAGTAGCTGAGAGTCCTACATTTTGCAGGCAACAGAAATCAACTGAGACCCTGGGCTGTATCCTGAGCATAGCAAACTTCAAAGCCCACCCAACAGTGACACACTTCCTTCATTAAGGCCATATCCACTCCAACAAAGCCACACTTCCTAATAGTGCCATTCCCTATGAGGGCTACATTCAAACTACCACTCTGTCCAAGTCTTGTTAATTCTCTCTTAAATCTCAAGACCCTGTTTATTTGGCTATCATATCTGTTTATCTCACAATTTTTTGAGACGGGGTCCTGTGTAGCACAGACTGACCTTGAACTCACTACCTAGTCAAAAGTGACCTTGAACTCCTGACCCTCCATCCCACCTCCCAAGTGTTGGTACTATAGGCCTGCACCTGTTTCCCTCATCCTTGTGAACCTGGCTGCCTTCCAACAGAGACATCCCCTCCAGCACCATGGACAGCTCTAGGTCCTCCTGCAGCACCCCCTCTCCCTGACCCACCAGAACCCAGCACTTCCGTTACAGTTTAAGTTCCCTAGAGGACTGCTGTGTCTAGTCTGTAAGTGACTGTGCGAAGTACGGTGAACATCCACTGCCAGGACACAGAAAATCCCAAGGCATCTGGGACCTGAGACTAGCTGTTTTCCTCACTCCGGTCCCCGGAGCCTCAACCTCGGGACCTGACATGGCCTTCTCCCTGTCAGCTTCTCCTCCAGTTTCTCTCTGTGCAGATCTCTGCCCCTTTCCCTGCAGGTCCCCTCCTAGACTCTGGAGCCAGAGGCTGACCCCGAAGGCTGCAGGTGCCAGACTCCTGGACAATAAGAAGCACTGATGGGAGACTGGAAGATGGAAGGAAAAATAAGCCAGAGCCAGACTTAGCCTCGCTCCAACCTGGGTAGCACTTCTGATGGCCATTGTGTCCACTTCGCACTGCCAACCCAATGAGACTGCTTGTCAGCACCCCAATGAGACTGACAAGAGTTGCAAGCATTCCAGGGCTGACACAGTCACCAGAACCTGGACCCCTGCCTCCTGCCTTGTCTTTCTTGCCTACAGGTACTGATGGCTTCCAGCAGTTCCTGGCCTTGAGTCTGATTCCACCCCTTCCCTCCAGAATTTCCAGCTAGTCAGTTGGGAAGCCAAAGCTGTGCATTAAATTCCCTGTGCTAGCATATTCTGGTTTGCATTTCCCTGTTGGGCCTTCCTTCAGTGGTGCTGAGCCACACAGAACCCTGACTTGCTTCTGCCACCCAAGTTCTTGGAGGATAGCTGAAAAGATCATCAGAATAGCCTACCCTGCCTCTTCCATCATGCAGACACACTTCCATGCACACGCACACACATACTCCTTAGTACCAAGAAGCCCAGGCTTAGAAATAAGCAGAGTCTTAGTGAAAAGTTTTTGCACCCCCAATAAACCTCTCCGCTGACGCAATAATCTGAATCAGACCAAATCAAACCAAATTTTAAAAAGCCCGGGTTTAATGGATACCAACACTCCCGGGTGACATCCCAGCCCTCAGAGAGGAGGTGGGGGGAAAAAAACCGGTCTTCTCTGGGTTGCTGTTTAATACCCTGTGGGAGTGGTCTTAAGCATCTCTGGGGAGGGGTCATTTGGCAGGCTTTCTCAGAATTGGAGTCTGGACTGAGGCAACTCTCAGGGGAGGGGGCTTGGAATGGAGCTTCCACCCGAACATTCCAGACGCTGGGAATATGGATGCCAGGGGCTAGGGGAAAGCCTAACCCAAACACTTAACCCCTCCATGGAGAAGGGTTTTCATTTCTTCCTAAACCCCCCCACACACACACGTGGGGAGAGATGGACACGATCTGAGGGTGAGTCAGGATGGCAGCCAGCAGCATTTAATTGAGAAAAGATACCCTTTTTTTATACTCTATAGTTGCACATAGGATTAAGTGGGGAAAAAGGGAGCACGGGGAGCTGGAGTGTGGCTTGAGATTGGGGGTTGAGGGATCTAGCATTGAACTTGACAATAGGTACCAGTCTAATGTCAAGTTAATTAAGGGCCCAGGACAGCTTTAGCAAGCAGGAACTTCCCTCAAACCCTCGGCCCACCCCAACCCCCAGGGAATGAGGAGCCCTATCCCACTGCCTGACCTTGGGAAAAGGACTTCTGGGAAGCAGACACTACAGTTCTCACTCTTACTACCTGGGCCTGCTCCTCAGAACACTTCCAAAAGGGAAGGTCCTGATGTCTTACCCTTTTCCCGGACCATTCTGATTCTTTGTATTCATTAACTGCACTCTTGCCTTTCACGGCCTCAGGCTCTGGGTCCGAATTGTAGGCATTCCAGTCTCGGGGTCAGGTGTGTCTGGTAAATCTCTAACTCTCCTGTTCTTCGGGAATTAGGGGGGCACAAGGGAATTCCTGACTCCTTTGAGGCCGGGATTTTTCATACACATTTTCATCCTTTACCAAATCCCACACAAAATTTCCCAAAGGGAAAAGCGTGAATAGTGAGAATCGTTAAAAACGGAGGTTAAAAGGTACTGGAGAAGTGTGGTCTGCAATGTCGAAATGCTGGAACTTTGACAAGGGTCGTGGCATTAGGAAGGTTGGGAACCGCTGGTCTAAACTGACCTACCTATAACCCCAGTGAAATACCCCTATAAGTGAAACCACTAACACCCCCACCACTGCGGCTCTGTCCTACCTGAGTGGAACCCACACTTCCTACATGCAACAGTCCCTCTCTCTTCGGTAACTGGCGTCCCTGGAGCACATCCCCAGCACTTCCCTTCCCCCTCATGTGCTCATAACTCAGCCATTGGCAGGGTGGCTGTGGGGGAGGATTCAGGGGCCACCTCTGTCAGCACACCTGAGTCGGGGGGGGGCGCGGGGTGTTAAACATCAGCCTGCCCCTATCTGGGCTGGATCCTGCAGCCTGAATGGATTGGCCACACACCCTGGCAGCTCTCTGGAACACAGTTAAGAAGCAGTCTATGCTGTAACTCGGTACCTGACTCTTCCGTGCTCTTTGTTATTTTGCCCGCTTTGTTGATTAAATGACTCAAGGTGAGCAGGGCAGTGGTGACCCACACCTTTAATCCCAGCAGAGACAGGGGCAGGTGGATCTCTGTATTCAGTGCCAGCCTGGTCTACAGAGTTCCAGGACAGCCAAGGATACACAGAGAAACCCTGTCTCAAAAAAACCAAAAAAAAAAAAAAAAAAAAAGACACGATGTGAAACTTCCCCAAACTTACGAAAGCCTGACACTTCTTTGTCCTTAGGTCTGAGACTGTCCTGAGAAGGTGTGTCCTAGTTGGGGTTACTATTGCTGCAATGAAACACCATGACCAAAAACAAAGCAAGTTGGGGAGGAAAGGGTTTATTTGGCTTGCACTTCCATATTGCTGCTCATTACTGAAGGAATCAAACAGGAGACAGAAACCTGGAGACAGGAGTTGATGCAGAGACCAAGGAGGGGTGCTTGTTTTGTGGCTTGCTCCCCGTTGCTTTGGGTTTGCTCCCCGTTGCTTGTTCAGCCTGCTTTCTTATAGAACCCAGGACCACCAGCCCAGGGATGATACCACCCACCATGGGCTGGGTCCTCCCCCATCAATCACTAATTAAGAAAATGCCTTACTGCTGGATCTCACAGAGGCCTTTTCTCAGCTGAGGCTCCCTCCTCTCTGATGGCTCTAGCTTGTGGCAAGTTGACACAGAACCAGCCAGCACAAAGTGTCTCTGGCTTTCCCTTATCACCTTCTCATGGTGGCTGTCTTTCTCTCTCCCTCTCTTGCTCTCACTTTTGAAAAAAGTCGTATTTATATTGTCTGTATTTACATGTATGTGTTTGCATATGTAAGTGAATGCCACATGTGTGTAGGTGCTCACAGAGGCCAGAAGAGGGCACTGGATCCCCTGGAGCTGGATTACAAATAGTTGTAAAACCCCTGAACTGAGTGCTAGAAATCAAACCCTGGTCCTCTGCAAGAGCAATGTGTGTTCTTAGCCTCTGAGCATCTCTCCAGCCTTTATCCTCACCCTTAACGAAGCTTCTGATTTTAGAAGGAAGTCTCTCCTTCCCTTTAAGCCCCCTCAGTGTTTGAGTCTTCACACAGTGGTACCATTCTGTCTGACGGTTCTTCCTCCCCCTAGAGGTTTAGTCAAAGCCCCGGGGCCCTTTCTACAGTACGCCTTTCCTGAGACGGGAATTGTGTGTCAGCTTCCTAGTTCCAGACCGACCGCTGCTGCTTTATCACCCTTTCTGTTATAGTATTTAACAGGGAGTGCTGGATGCCAGTTACCCAGCCCCATCCTGGAGCTTGCTAGCCTTGCTACATCCCTGCATCTCACCCCTCAGCATCCTCCGCCCCCCCCCAGAACCGGCCCCTCCCACAGCTGTCCCACTTGCTAGCCTCCATCAAGCTAGCCTCTGGGCACAGAAGGCTGGGGACACTAAGAATGCTGTCCTGGCAGTGGGATCCACAGGTTAGGCTTGGGTTACGAGAGAGTAGGGACAATTCCACTGTCTCACCGGAACAGTGGGTGGCTGGCAGTGCAGTACCAAGTGACTCATGGGACTTTATAGGAAGGGTACCGGGCTGTTGGCTCCACAAACCTGCTCTGTCTAGCTTGATGCCAAGAAAAGTAAGTGTCAAACTGCCCCATCGTGCAGCCCCTAAAAAGCGTGCACTGGTAAAGTTCTGTCATTCTTTCGGAGGGGCCCAGTAAAGACACATTAGAGACATCGCTCCTCCAACTCCCTCCCCTCCACTTCCTCTCCTCCAGGCCCAGTGGTGCTTAGCTTCCCGGATTAGACAAGATCATCCAAGTCAGGGTGGCTTGACGCCTACCCTCCCTTACATCCCTCTCCTTAACTCCCTTCCTGAGGCCTAGGACCCCTGAGGAGCACCAGAGGTTCCTCTCTACTTATCCCTTCCATACCTGGTCATACTTGTCCTTTGCCTTCCCTTATGGTACCCTTCATCCTGAAGGAGAATTTTGCTTCATGAGGTCAAACCTAACACTCTCCTTGATGGCCCTTGAGTTTTCAGCCTTGTTCAGAAAGGATGTCTCTGTCTCTAAAGACATTTTTTTCAGAAGGTGCTGGAACTCTGCCTACATAGTATGAAGGCCACCAAGACATGGAAATGGGGGTACTGCCCTAGAACTTTCCGGAGGCTGCTAGAACCTCTCACGGAGTAGAGATGTTAATTTCTTCCTTTCTTTCTTTCTTTTTTCTGGAGACAGAGTCTTACTCCATAGCCCTGGCTGGCCTGGAACTCACTATGTAAACCAGGCTGGCCTGGAACTCACTCTGTAGACCAGGCTGGCCTGGAACTCACTCTGTAGACCAGGCTGGCCTCGAATTCACAGAGCTACACCTGCCTTTGCCTCCCAAGTGCTGGGAATAAAGACTTGTGCTAATGCCTTTAATGATTTCTTTGCTGCAGCAAAATAGCTGAGTGCCTTTTTTTCCCCCCTATGGAAAGCAGAAGGGTTCTGAGCTCTGGATTATTTCTGGGCCCTTGGTTTTCCCAGCAAGCTCAAGGTCTCTAGTCCTCCTGTGTTACATGCCTGGCCCACACTCCCCACACCACTCCTTGCTCAGGCCCACGTAGCTTTTTCTTCTGTCCTGTGTCCCTTCCAGGAACACCCAGTCTGTGCCCAGCAAGAACTTCTGTTATTTTGTTTCTCGCATGTCACCTGTTGGAAAACTGCTTCCTCAGTACCAGGGCCTCTCCCACGGGGCTCCTGGCAGCTTGCTTCACTTCTCCAAGCAGGCCTTGCCCCGGTCCACCAACCTGGCCGGTCCACCAACCTGGGCAGCACTGCAGCTGGTCTCTGAGACCCCATCTGTTATTAAGCTCCTGAGACTTTCAACAGTGCAGAGCGCTTGCAAGCCACAGGGACTGGTACTCAGACTTCTGCTTGTTCCTCACCCCCAGTCGAGTGAGGAGCCAGGAGTCCCAGGAGGGTCCAAAGACATGGGCAGGGAGTGTTGGGGAAGGGTATTTCCTTCAGCATTCCCTCAGTCCCTTCATTTGGTACACCCTGTGCCACTAGCAGTAGGTTCCTTTCTCCTTCCTGCCCTACACTTCTGACTGACTCCCTGTTTCCCTGGCCTCTGCCTCCTTGGCCCTGTGTCCTCTACCCTAATCCCCTGGCTCCTTGCCCCAAGGCAGTGCTTGTTTAGGTTGCCTGCTCTGCATAGAAGGCTTCTCCATTTCTGTCCCTCTTGGCATTCCTTCAAGTTCTTGTGAACTTAATTTACATATGTACTAAGATGGCAGGACCACTGGGCATAGGTTCCTAGACCATCAGCTATTCAGCAGCAACATCACTAGACTCTTTGCATGTGAGCCCTGAGGCAGTGACAGACAGAGTTGGGTTTGCACTGAGGCAGCCTTTGTCCCCAGCATCCTTTGTGGCTTTGATGGACCACAGTGTTATTACAGGTTTAGAACTTGAAACCATTTTTCCCTCTAAAAGGCCATGAGATAGCTTAACAAGAAGACAGATTAAGTCCGTCAGCAGATTCGTGGTGCTCAAGAGAGAAAATGACTATCCCAAGGGCTGCCTGTAGCTGCTGTGATGGATCCTGGAATTCAGCTTTGAGCTTCCTGGAAGGCAGGGTGAAAAGGAACCACTAAGCTTTGAGATTCCTCTTACCAGAAAGGAGAAGCTGATAAGTTCCTTCACAGTGACAGACACTTCCAGGAACTCATTTGCATGGATGGCATAATAAAACCCTCTAAACAACTAGACTACAAGACAAGATAGAGCCAAGAAGCAGAAAAGAGGTTCTGGAGGGAGCATGTGTCTTGCCTGTGGCTCAGAAAACCTGGAATATCCAAATATCTCCGCTTGGCTGGATCTTGTCTTTCTCTTTTGAAAGGTCTTAGATCTGTGGCTCAAGGGGGACATTGAGGCCAACTGTCCTTTGGGGAAGAGATTTATTAGAAGAGTTCACTCATGCCACAGAAAAGACCCCATGGTGGAGGTTCTGAGAACTCAGGTCATGTGACAGAGCGGGGGCAGAGTGCTTGGTGAATAGCACGCAGTTAGTGTTTACAGTTAGGCTGTGTCTGCTTCCCAGGCAGCAGGGGCAGGGGAGTGAAGGGGAAGGGGAGGGGAGGGGAGAGATGGGGAGGATGGCTTGCATTTCCAAGAAGAGTGTGACCTTGAGAATGTGGGAAAGCAAGGGGCTCCATTTAGTTAATGCCCATCCCAGAAGGCCTCTGAGATTCTGGTACCTGGTGGTTTTATGGAGAACCAGCCATGAGGAAGCTAAGAGATATAGAGGTTTTGTTTGTTTGTTTGTTGTATATGTGCTTTGGTTTGGATTTTTTGAAACTGGGTCTGAAGGGAATTCTCCTGCCTCAGTCTGCCTAACGTTGGTATTTTAGGCCGGTCATCTTAGCCAAACTTCTGGTTCAGTGAGAGACCCTGTCTTGAGACAATGAGGCAGAGATAGAAGATGACACCCAAGGTCCTGCTCTGGACTCTGAAAACTCATTTGGGTTCTCATAGCTATATACTCACATACATGTACAAGCACATTCGTGCACACACACACCAATGGCATATGCTGAGAACAAAGTGTTGGGAAGCTCTTCCCAGCCCAATCCTCCCATTCCTGACCCACCACCTGAGAAAGCCCGCCATTGCCATCAGCCACACCTCCCCTGGAATTGCTCAAGACAGCCTACAGGCTGTTCAAGACCCACAGATCTGCCATGTGTGCTCTTGTGTTTTCTCTCCTGCCTTCCTGAGAGTCGCCTGGGAGTGTTCTGCTTTGCCCTGCCCTGTTTATTAAATCTGGATTTATTAATTTGATTTGTTTTTTTTGGTTTTTTTTGGTTTTTTTTTTTTTTTTTTTTGGTTTTTCAAGACAGGGTTTCTCTGTGGCTTTGGACCCTGTCCTGGAACTAGCTCTTGTAGACCAGGCTGGGCTCGAACTCACAGAGATTCGCCTGCCTCTGCCTCCCGAGTGCTGGGATTAAAGGCGTGCGCCACCACCGCCCGGCATGATTTGTCTTATTGCAGAAATGGCAGAGGAACCCAGCTACCGTGGATCTAATACTTATCACAAAGAAATAGGTTAACTGGCATATTTGGCACAGTGGGCAAAGCAGGAGAGGTACTGCGGCTGAAGGAGTGACCAGGGCTGTGGTTATAGCTCAGTGGAATACTTGCCTAGCACGTAGGAGGCTCTGTGTTCAACCCCAGTACAAAAAAAAAATGGAATAAAAGTTCCAGAAAGAGGCTAGAGAAAGGCAAGAGTTATTTGAAGACATGACCCGCTGAGAACTTTCCAGAACTAACGAAAAGACACTGGAAGCACCCCAGCATCACCAAGGTCAATAAAGGAAACACAGGGTCACAGTGGTGAGGTTGCACACCACTAAAGAAAGACACAGATCTTCACAGCTGTGCAGCAGGGTACCCACCTCCAGCCACAGACCTCTAGGAGAGCAGCAGCGGCAGCCTCAAAGCCAGAGAGAAAGCAACTCAGCCCAGAACTGAGAACTTGACAAAACTGCCATGCAAGGATGAGGGCGAAGTGGAAACATCAGGATTTCTGCCCCATAAGGAAAATGAAACAGCAACTCTTTAGGAACAGAATCTTTGGAGGATGTACGAGGGAAAAAAAACGGAAAATTATCCCAGAAAGAAGCATGGGTGTGGCAGAAAGAGCTTTGGCCAAGGAAGCTAAGATGTGCCTAAGTCTGTCCAAACAGATACGGTCAGGGTGGCAGTGGAGGCAGAAAGAGCTAGAATATTGAGAAAAACATATGAATGCCAATCTACAAAAGTTAGGACTCCTACGCAGATAGGACCAAATTTCCCAGGCAAACCATTGGAGCCAGCATGGCGGCTCGGCAGAAAAGCATCTGCTACACCAGCCTGACTGCCTGAGTTCCACTCTCAATCCAGAGTGGAAAGAAAGCGCCAGCTCCCAAATGTGGCCACCTAACCTCTGCATGTACGCTACAGTGTGCACATACATACATACTTCATACACACAAGAGAACAAGTAAAAGTTGTTTTTAAAAGCAATCGCTAGAAATGCAGACTGAGGCATATGCATTCCAAACCAGCAAAGTGGGGAGGAGAGAACGGCACGAGAAAATTAACAGACCCAATAGATCCAGCTGGAGGAAGAGCCAAAGAGGAAGAAGGCACAGGGGGAGGAAAATGAGATAATAAAAATAAAGTCAGGGTGCATCAATAATCGCAACCCACATAAAAATTCTAAATGTGCCCTTTAAAAGATTGGTTATTGAATGGGATTTTAAAATTCAGCTCTTCTCTGTGTGCATCTAACCACAAAGAGACAGGTTGAAGGCCATCAGAATGCCAGGCAAAAGTGTGCTGGGACCAGGCCTAGTTGCACTTGCCTGTAATCCCAGCACTTGGGAGGCAGAGGCTGTTGAGTTCAAGGCCAGTCTGGTCTACTAGTGAGTTCCTGGACAACCAGGACTACTGTATAGTCCTGTCTCAAAAATTCTAAACAAACAAACACCCAAACAAGGCAATGATGGGCTGGCTCCTGGGGCAGGCGGGTTTTCATGCTTACCTCGCCAAGATTTTCCCAGGCTGAGCAGCCAGCCTACGAGTTGGGAGTGTCCGACCAAGTGTCTCTCAAAGTTGATGGAAGCCTATGGAAGGTCACTACAGACTAACCATCCCTGCAAGCGTGGAGCTCCCTCATCCAGCTCCGCCCCTTACCAGCAATAGGGATGGAATCCAGGACAGTTAGGTGAGAGACATCCAAGCTCTTCTTGGTCCTGTAGTAAAAAGGCTCTCAGGCAAGTCTCATTCCACAGACCATGTTCTCTCATGGCAGTGCTTTCAAAGGAGACCTCTCTCAAACGGAGATCAAATTCACATACCTGTTGATGCTAAAGCTTTCCTTTAGCTATTCACAAGCCAAAGAAGAAATCGGAACGGAAATCTCTAAGACTTAAAGTGACAACTAGAGGTCAGCAAGATAGCACAGTGGAAAAGGCTTTTGTCACCAAGTCCCAAACTTAAAGCACCCCACCCACCTGGTAGAAGAGAACTGATTCCCGAGCTGTCCTCTGACCTCTATGCCTGTGCAAACACACACACACACACACGCACACAAATAATGTCATTTATCTTTTCCCCTTTTCTTTTTTGACTATAAAAATTTTTAATGACAGTGAAAATAATTGCTTGTCAAGTAGAATCTGGTGGCACACACCTTTAATCCCAGCACTGACACAGATCTCTTTGAGTTCAAGGCCACACACATATCCAGTTCCAGGGCAGCCAGGGCCACATAATAGAGATGCCCTATTTAAAAAAAAATGAAAAAGAAGCCAGGCGTGGTGGCTCATACCTAATTTAATATCAGCACTTCAGAGGCAGAGGCAGGCAGGATCTGTGAGTTTGAGGCCAACCTGGTCTACAAAGCGAGTGCCAGGACAGCCAAGGCTACACAGAGAAACCCTGTCTCAAGAGAAAAACAAGAACTGTGAGGCTCATTGGTGGAAATTTTAACAGTTGATCAGGGTCGGGGTTTGTGTGGGTGTAGCTCAGTTAGCAGAGGGCTTGCCCAGCGTGTGCAAACTTCTCAGCCCAGGTTTCATGGTACACACCAGTAATCCCAGCACTCAGGAGGTGGAGGCACAGAGCTGCAGGGTTAGAAATTCTAGGTCACTAGGTGGTAGTGGTGCACGCCTTTAGTGCCTGCACTCGGTGGCAGAAGCAGGTGGATCTCTGTGAGTTCAAGGCTGGTCTGATCTACAAAGCAAGTGCTAGGACAGCCGGGGCTACACAGAGAAACCCAAGAAGAAGAGGAGAAGAAGAAGAAGAAGAAGAAGAAGAAGAAGAAGAAGAAGAAGAAGAAGAAGAAGAAGAAGAAGAAGAAGAAGAAGAAGAAGAAGAAGAAGAAGAAGAAGAAGAAGAAGAAGAAGAAGAAGAGGAAGAGGAGAAGAGAAAAAAGAAAGGAAAGAAAGACAAACAGGAAAAAAAATTAAGGTCATCCTGAGCTACATAAGCAAGTTTGATGTCAGGGCTGCATGAGACTCAGTTTCAAACAACAACAAAACAAAAATGATCTTGTATGAATAGAGAGCATATCAGTGGCCAGACATAGAGACACACATCTGTAATCCCAGCACTCAGGAGGATGGAGAGTTTGAGGCCAGCCTGGGCTACATAGAGAGACTTGGTTGGGGGACAAGAGTAGCAATGGTTATTAGCAGAATCTGGAGTAGGTAGGCAGAGGAGAATAAAAAAGCTAGTTTGGTGAGACAGGGACAGAGAGAGCAGGACAAGCTCTAGGGCTCTGGCATAGTAGGGTGACTGTGGTTAACAATGATCTGGAAGGGAGGACTTTGAACTGCTCCCAACACAAAGAAACAATAAGCTCTAAGGAGATGGATATGCTAATTAGCCTGATTTGATCATTAAACATTCTATACATGTATCAAAATATCACTCTGTACCCATAAATATGTAAAATCGTAGCCAATTAAAATTAAATTAAAAACAGAAAAAGCGCCAAAGTAGTACATTTAACAGCCTTGAAAGTTCAGGAAAAAATTAATAAGCTAAGCCCCCAACTTAAGGAGTTGCACATTTCTTAAAAATAGAAAAAGCCCAAAGGAAATAATAAGCAGGCTAAGAGGAGAAAATCATTAAATCAAAGAAAAAAAACCCACAATATGAAAAATAAAATTAGCAAGGTCAAAAACTGGTCTCCGGCAAAAACTTTAATAAAAAGACAAACCGCTGGTAAAATTGATCAAAAAACAAACAAGAGACCCAAGGACTGTTATTAAAAATAGAGAAGAAGCTTAGGATCCAGAAGCGATTAGAAAGACGGAAAACCAGAATGTGACCAGCTCACACAGGCCAGGCCCAGTCCCCAGAATAGCATAGCTCTGGCTCCAAGCAGGGGTGAGCAGATCCTAAGATGGGAATATCTAGACACCATACACAAAAGCCAAAGTGAAGAATTATTTGAAGCCAATGCCCACATAGGAGTACCCTAGAACTGTTGAGACGTCAGTTCTTCCCCCTCACCCCAACCCCCAATACTAGGGATCGAATTCAAGGCCTCAAGACTGTTAGACAATATTATGCTCAACCCTGTTTGTCACTTTTTGAGACAAAGTCTCTCTAAATTGCCCATGCAATTTAGAACTCACAACCCTGCAGCCTCAGCCTCCTGAGTAGTGAGGGCTATGGCCCAGCTTCACCAGGCTTTGCCAGAATGTCTTAATATTTTGAGTCTGTAAATGAACTCATCTCATTTATAGACTCAATGAGAAAGACTACATTATCCTTCCCTTTCATATTTTTTTTCTTTTACTTTATAACAAATTGACAATTTGTAATGGCAAGTGTTTATGGAGTGCAAAGTGATGTTATGTTTTAGGAACACAATCAAGCTAATTAGCATATTCATCACTTCAAATGCTACTGTTCGTGGTGAGAGCATTTGAAACTTACTCTCTTAGCTGTTTTGAAATGTGCAATACACTATTATTAAGTATCTTTTCAATAAATACAGAGTATTTGATATGATTTAACACTTGTGATTTTTTTAAAATCATGAATGGAAAATTAAGAGGAGAAACAACAATAAAAGAGTGCATCTGCTCAAAACCTCTAGAAAATTTGGGATTTTTAAATTACATTTATTTTTAGTGTATGTGTGCACGAGCATGTGCGTGCCAAGGGATAACCATGCCAAGGGGAGACCGGAGATCAATGTCAAGAGTCTTCTTTAGCAAGTTCTCTCACTGAGCCTAGAGTTCACTGATTGGGTAGACTTGCTGGCCGGCAAGCTCCAGGGAGCCGCTCCTACACCCAGCCCTAGGGTGTGTCGTCACATTGTATTTTGCATGGCTGCAAAGGATCCAAATTCAGGTCTTCATGCTTGTAAAGAGACACTTTACTGATTAAGTCATCTTCTTAGCCATATAATTTTTTAAAAACTTCCAATTCTAGCCGGGCGGTGGTGGCGCACGCCTTTAATCCCAGCACTCGGGAGGCAGAAGCAGGCAGATGTCTGTGAGTTTGAGGCCAGCCTGGTCTACAAGAGCTAGTTCCAGGACAGGCTCCAAAACTACAGAGAAACCCTGTCTCGAAAAAACAAAAACAAAAAAAAAAAACCTTCCAATTCCAGAGCCCCATAAATGTGGGGGGGATAGGGTGGTATGTGTTTATGACCCCAGTGCTGGGAGGAGGAGGAGTCAATCCTGAGGCTCTAGCCAATCAGCCTAGCCTAATAGGCAAACTGTAGGCCAATGAGAGACCCCATCGCAAAACTAAGGCAGCTAAAGCAACCAAAGCAGTTGCAAATGTGAAGAGTTCTTCCTGCTGTGCCAGGCAGTAATGGCACAGGCCTTTAATCCCAGCCCTCAGAAGGCAGAGGCAGGTGGATCTCTGTGTGTTCAAGGCCAGCCTGGACTATAAGAGCTAGTTTTAGGCCAGGCTCCAAAGCTACAGAAAAACCCTGTCTCTAAAAACAAAAACAAAAACAAACAAACAACAACAACAACAACAAAGACTTCTTCCTGCTTTTCCAGAGGGTTCAGGTTCAATTCACAGCATGCACATGGAAGGTCACACCCATGTGTAACTCCAGTTCCATGGGATCTGCTGTCTTCTTCTGGTCTAGGCAGCCATGTGGTGCACAGACATACATGCAGGAAAAACACTCACACACTAAAATAAAATAATTAAGAAATAAAAATAAGCTTGGCTATGGTAGCACATGCTCTTAATCCCAGCACTCAGGAGGCAGAGGCAGGTGGATCTCTGTGAGTTCGAGGCCACCCTGATCTACAGAGTGAGTGCCAGGACAGCCAGGGCTACACAGAAAAACCCTGTCTCAAAAACCAACCCCCTCCAAAAAAAAAAGAAAGAGAAATAAAAAACAATGTACAGAGGAATGACACCCCAGTTTGTCGTCCAGCCTCCATATGCACACACACACATACACACACACATGCACAGGATACACACACAAATTCTTCAATGAAAAAGTAGACTTGATACTTAAAGATGCTAAGTTCCACCGGGCGGTGGTGGCGCACGCCTTTAATCCCAGCACTCTTGAGGCAGAGGCAGGCGGATCTCTGTGAATTTGAGCCCAGCCTGGTCTACAAGAGCTAGTTCTAGGACAGGCTCCAAAGCTGCAGAGAAACCCTGTCTCAAAAAACCAAAAAAGATGCTAAGTTCCTCTAAACTGATGAAGTCAATGGGGCTCCAACCAAAATCACAGCAGAACTTCTATGGGGTCTAGACAAGTGAACGCTAAATTATCCTGGAATAGCAAAACATCAGTAGAGATACTACTGGGAAAGGGGGGAAAGGTGAGGGAATTTTCCTTACCAGATATCCCAACAGAAAAAAGTTAAATCCTTGGGATAGATGGCATAGGTACCAGATGGTATCATGGGTCCCTGGTGCAGAATGGGGGCCTCAGAGCAACCACCAACCATGAGGACTTGACATGAACACGGACAGAGGCAGTATGTGGGTCGCTGCAGAAAGGGGAGGAGTTCGGTAAATGAATAGGTGAGGATCCACAGATAGGAATATTAAATAGGGAACTTCCCAAGAGCCCTAAAATGCTTATTCCAGGTGGATCTGAAACCTAAATACCAGAGGCAAAACTTTTAAATTTATAGAGGAAAATATAGCTAGGCATGATGTCACATAATCCCAGCACTTGGAATCTGAGGTAGGAGGACTGTGAGTTCAAGACTAGCTTGGGCAATATGGTGAAACCCTAACACAAAGCAAGACAAATCGATAACAAAAAAATATATAGACAGATGTGATGATGCAAACTTGTAACCCCAGGGTTCATGAGGCTTGGATGAAGGATTACTGTGAGTTTTAGGCTAATCAGGACTGCATCAAGAGACCTTGCCTCAAACACAAACAAATACATTACATTACTATAAACATATGTGTGTGTAAAATGTGAGAGTATGTGTGTATGAAATGTCTTTATGACCTCAGAAAAAAAGAATGCTTTCTTCAACAAAATGTGAAATTGTGAGGCCAGAGAGATGGCTTAGGGGCTCAGCACAGGTGTAAGGCAAACCCAGCACCCTCTTCTGGTCTCCATGTGCAACTGCATTCATGTGCACATACTCACACATAGACACACATATAACTAAAAATAAAATAAATCTCTTACTAAAATAAAAAGAAGAGAAAAGAAAAATAAAATCAGCAGCTAAGGGTATATATAATTCAGAGGTGGAATACTTAGCTAGCATGAAAAGAAGGGCCCAGCATTCAAATCTCAACCATCATCCATCAATAAGATAAAAGGTATCTACTATAAAGAGAACATTCATAATGGGCAGTGGTGGTGCATGCCTTTAACCTCAGCACTCAGGAGGCGGAGGCAGGTGGAGCTCTATGAGTTTGAAGCCAGTCTGGTCCATAGAGTGAATTCCAGGACAGACAGGGCTGGTACACAGAAAAACCCTGTCTTGAAAAACAAACAACAACAAAAAGAAGAAGGAAAAGGAGGAGGAGGAAGAGGAGGAAACATTCATTAGTCCAAACACATTAAAATTTAGACCTTTTCGGGCTGGAGAGATGGCTCAGTGGTTAAGAGCACTGACTGCTCTTCCAGAGGTCCTGAGTTCAATTCTCAGCAACTACATGGTGGCTCACAGCCATTATAATGAGATCTGGTGCCCTCTTCTGGCCGCAGGCACACATGGAAGGAATGTTGTATACATAATAAATAAATCTTTTTAAAAAAATTAGACCTTTTCAACATCAAGGCATCATAAAGAAAATGAAAAGACAGTCCACTGCTTGGGCACAGTCACTTAGACACACACCACTGATGGCCCCAACGAGAACATGAGCTACAGACATGAACAGGCATTTCTCTGAAGTAGGACCTGAAAGACCAATCAATGCCAGAAAAGACCAATCCCGCTGATAAAACAAAGACAACACGAGATTGTCCAACCTCTAACTGAGCAGAATGAAGACAGTTGCCCCCACCAAGGGCTGGCAGTATCCATTCCGCAGATACTCCTCCACTCAGCAAGCTAGGGTATGAATTAGCATAAGCGTTCTGGGAAACAAGATGGTACCAAGGTGAATTTGAACATTTTGCATACTCTGCTCAGTGACTCTAAAGAAACTTATAGCCGGAGGGACCATGAAACACGATCAAGGATGTCAATAGTATAATTCTAGCATGGAGACAGAAGTGTTGGGGTCCAGCCTTGATGGGGTTTGCCTGTTCCAGAGTAGGGTATGAGGAAGAACAAAGATACGAGAGAAAAAAAAAACAGAGATGCAGAATGGAACCAGGAGGGTAATCCAGTGTTTACTGAATTTGCCCACATTTATTTTCCATATGCTTACATACCCCAATCCAAAGGGGGAGGGGTGAGGGACGAAAGACTGCTTTAGCATGACACAAAAAAACAAACAGAGCAATTACCTGCTTCAATACCTGAAACATCAAGCAACTATATCCTGAGTTAAGTATTCTTTTTCTTTCTTTTTTCTAGACAGCCTGGGCCATCTTCATCTACACTATTTGAGTGGTTTGCATGAACAGTCTTCCAATCAGATTTGTTTCCTTATGTTTCTAAAAATGGTTACAGTAATTGCCATTTTTTCCTCTTACCTCAATCCCCTTCAATCCCCAGCTTCCCCACTGGTAACCATAACCTACCCGATCCATAGCTCTAATGTTAGAGGCATAAGCAGTGTTGCAAGCAACAAAGGAAGTTTTCTAACTAGGCACGCCTACCAGTAGGACAGTTTGCCTGTTGGCAGCAATTGCAGATACAGCATTATGCAGATTAAAAGAGAGATTTGCCTATAATAGGTTAATGGTTACCTACAGTAAAATCTAAGTTCTCACAATCAACTGAGCAGCCAAGGCTGAATAAATTCATTCTTCATTCTGGACTACTCTTCCTCTTATGGGGATATACCAGGTTTTTTCCTATCATCCTACAAGCAACATAATTTAGAAATGTACTCTTAACAGTTAGCACTGCTCACTCCTCTTTCTCATGCCCCCTTCCTCTCAATATCCTACAGCATTGGCACAGCTATTAGAAATGAGGGCTTAGTGGGTATCTATGCTGAGTTAAGTATTCTGTTGTTTAGGCAGGACATGCAGTGACCACACCTTAGACCAAGCGTCCAGTAGGCAGCTACTCCCTGGGTAAAACCTCCTGTCACATCCTTGAAGAAGCAGGAATAGGCTTGAATTCTCTGACCTTTGGTCAAGGTGGAATAGATCCTCTTCTATGGGCTCCCACAGGAGGATCACAAGTTTGAGGCCAGACTAGTATCTGTAGCTAAATCTTGTATCAAAAAAAGAATGTCAGTTGAGCACAGGGGCACAACTCTGATTCCATCACATGGAAGGCTAAGAGAGGAAGATCTAGAGTTCAAGACCAGGGCTGGAGAGATGGTTCAGCGGTTAAGAACACTGGATGCTCTTACAGAGGACCTGGCTAAATTCCCAAACCCACATGGTGGCTCACAACCATCTGTAATTCCAATTCCAGGGACCCAATGTCCACTTCTGGCCTCTGAAAGCATGCATGTGGTGTGCATGCATGTGGTGTGCATACATGCATGCAGGCAAAACACCCATGCTCACTAATTAAAATGGAACAAGAGAGAGTTCCAGACCCTCATAGACTCAAAGCAAGATCCTTGCCCAACTCTGTTTCCACCAAAAGAAAAAAAAATCTCAAAGGACAATAGCAAAAAAAAAAAAAAAAAGGACAAGACTAATAGACACACGTCGGGCTGTACAGAGGAAGGAAATGAATAAGCTTTCTCAAGAAATTTAGTTATGCTGGGCAGTGATGGCACACGCCTTTGTCCATCCTGGTTTACAGAGTGAGTTCCAGGACAACCAAGGCTACACAGAGAAACCCTGTCTTGAAAAATCCTCCAGGCTACAAATGGAACCAGAACTCCCACAGAACACACTGACAGAAAACAGCAGGAAGAAATGGGTCTGTTAGTGTCGGGTTACTTCAGAATACTTTCTTTTTCTTTTGGTATTTCGAGACAGGGTTTCTCTGTAGCTTTGGAGCCTGTCCTGGAACTAGCTCTTGTAGACCAGGTTGGCCTCGAACTCACAGAGATCCACCTGTCTCTGCCTCCCGAGTGCTGGGATTAAAGGTGTGTGCCACCACTGCCTGGTGCTCAGAATACTTTCTTATAAAGGTTAAAGAAGAGACCTCCTTTTAAATATTTTCTCATAAAATAGTTTTGTTGCCATATAATTCACATTTACACAATTTACCCATCTAAAGCATATTTTGGGTATTCACAGGGCTGTATTCTCAACTTCCCCAAAAGAGATGCCAGGAGGGCAGAGAGATGACTTGGGGCAAAAACACTTGCTGCACAAGCCTGACTACCTGAGATTGGTTCCTGGAACTGTGTGTGTGTGTGTGTGTGTGTGCACACGCATGCATACGTAACTGAGAGAGACAGAGAGAGAGAGAGAGAGTCCCATGATCATTGGTAATCCCGTTTTCTTCTCATTCATTTTCTCTCAACCCCACCCCAATCACTTCATTTATCTTCTTTCTGTCTTCATATTCTTGCCTGTTCTGATATGTGTGTCTTTGAACCCCAGACCTCTTGTATACTGGGCAAGCACTCACAGAACTGCACTATATCTCTAGCTCTATTCTGGATATTTTTTTTCTATCCACCAAACAGTGAGATCCAGGTTCTGTAAGAGACTCTGCCTCAAGGGAATACAATAGAGAGAACACCCAACACCCTGCTCCGGCCTCCTCATGTGTGTACATAAATACACAAGTACACACACATCACACATATGCGTGCACACACCTCATATAAAAAAATAAAGGAATGGCTGGAGAAATGACTCAGACTCTTGCAGAGAACCTAGGTTCAGTTTCCAGCACCCACATTAGGTAGTTGACAACCACCTATAACTCCAGTTCCGGGGAATCCACATCAGATACAAGACTGAGAATCAGGAGGAACACCAACCATATTTCTGGTTCCTGTCACACCTAGAGTCTGAGAGAATATTTGTGAGGGTATCAGAGAGATGGTAGAGTGTCCTTAGGGAATGGGAGATACTTTGAGGTCTTAGGAAAAGGCTGATGTATAGCACCTATGGGAATGGGTGAACCTTTGTTTGTCACTGGTTATAAGAGCCTGCAGTCTAGTTCACATTATTGGTCTCAAGCTCAGGAACTGATTGGTAGTTGGTGTGCAAAAATATTGGATGGAAGAGTGCATAGAGGATGAATGGATGCATGAATGGATACAAGGATGGGTGAGTAGGTGGGTGGACAGATGGATGGATGGAAGGCTGGGTGGATGGATGAGGGATGAGTGGATGGATGGGTCAGTGGATGAATGGTTTAGAGGATAGATGGATGAAGGGTGAACAGATGAATGAATGGATGCATGTGATGGATAGATAAATACATGACTAAGAAATGAATGAGAGAAAGAAAGAGGTAAGCCATGAGTGTGGTGAGGAAGTGAATGAATGAATTAAATAAACGGGCATTCCTGAAAGCATGAGAAAATAGCCCAGGAGGCCAGACAGCTGCTAGAGATCACAAACCCAGCCTTGGCCCTGCAGTCTAAACTACTTCTAAGAACACTAGAAACCCAAGATGACAACTCTGTGGGCTGGAGTCTAACCCTGCGCTTCCTGGGTTCAGGTGGAAGAGTCAGAGGACAGAGTCAAAGAACTGGCTACTCCTGGGAACAGAACCCTTCCTCCCTCTCAGGATCCAGTGCAGACTGGGGAAGCAGGAAGTCTGCAGACAGACAATGATTCAGGCCTTCTCTTCTGTTGTCCCCTTGCTCTACTCTTCGGTCATCTGGCTTCTGGCTACTCGTCCTGGCAATGTTTTAGGGGGAAAAAAAAGATAAAGGATATTCACCTTCTCACTTTTACCTGCGAAACTCAGAGTGGTGGAACCCAAGGCAGCTGTCTGGTGAGGAGGAACTGGCAGTCTCTAGACAAATGGATCTAGAGCTTTCTTCCAAAGAAGTTCACGATGAGGCAGAAGCGACCTGGCCTGGGGGCTCACACCTTTGTCTGAGGAGAGTTTTCCTGTGAGCCAGACAAGCACGTGAACAAGGATGTTCTCAGCCTCCGGTGTCCCCAGCAGTTGTCCTCAGGACAGGGCTTCTCCAGCCATCCTATAGCGACCAGGTCCTGAGATGCGGAGCTAAGGCCCCCCATGGGCAGCAGACCACAGTCAGGGGAAGTGAAGAAAGAAGAGAGTAAGTTAGAATCCTACTTCTTTTTCCCAGGAGAGCCCCTGGGCAGCTGGTCCAACCTCATCTCAGCCTGCAGTTCTGTAATTTCCTCACAGTCAACCCGGCGGTGGCGCACGCTTTAATCCCAGCCCTTGTGAGTGAGTTCAAGGACAGCCAGGACTGTTATACAGAGAAACCCTGTCTTGAAAAAATAAAAATTTTCCTGACTGTCATTTAGTGTCAGTTGAGTCCAGTTTCACTCATTGCTTGCCCTGGAGTGTCCATCAAATGCAAAGAGGGAATCCTGCCTATCTGGTGCCAGGGAAGCAGGATAATGCGGTGCTGTCTGCCACAAAGTGCACAAGACCACTCTACACCGGGTGGCATTGGCAGATCAGCCTTCTACGGGCACCTGCTCCATGCCAGGCTCTAGAGGCTCCTAGTCTATCCCTGCCTGCACAGGGCTCCTGAGAGCATCCAACCAAGCCTGGGGGACTTAGTGGGCTCCCAGGAGAGCTGATACTGAGTTTGGAGCCTGAGGGATTCTTCCATAGACATAGATATCAGAGGAATGGCATTCTGAGCGCGGGGGTGGGGGTGGGGAGTGGGGGGTGGCAGGAATATGAGAAGGACCTGAGGCTGTGGAAAGACCACGTGGGACAGTGATGGGAAGTGGAATAGCTCAAGAGTTGGCCTCACAGAAAGGAGCAAGGTGACAGGAAGAACCCAGGGAAGAGGCTAGGAGAGGCAGGGTCCTAAAGGCCTCCTAGAACTTTTTCCTGTGGGCAGTAACCCAGAGACCAGCAGGTAGCTATTTTGTTGTTGTTGTTGTTTTGTTTGTTTGTTTATTTTTTGGTTTTTCAAGACAAGGTTTCGTTGTAGGTTTTTTAGAGCCTGTCCTGAAACTAGCTCTTGTAGACCAGGCTGGCCTCAAACTCACAAAGATCCACCTGCCTCTGCCTCCCGAGTGCTGGGATTAAAGGCATATGCCACCACCACCCGGCCCAGGAAGTAGATTTTCAAAAGAAAGTGCAAAGAGCTCAGTCTGGGGTGAGGGACTGGAGAGTCTGAGGAGCTTTCCATAAGTGGGAACCCCAGAAGCAGGACAGCAAGTGGTATTCAAGGTCATACAGAGTCAAATTTGTATCTAATCTAGACTGCGGGCCTTCGTCCCACCACCATTCCCAGGCCCTTCATAGTGCCTCTTCCCTGTCTGATGAAAACACATACACATACACAAACACACTCTCCCCACAGACTCATACTCTAATGCTCATATACTCACATTCACACACCCTCACACACATGCTCACACACAAATACACACACACACACTCCTCATCCAGCCCCTAGGCCTTTGCTCTCACTGTTCTTCCACCCAGCATACCTTTCTCTCCCCCTTTTGAATCCCGCCCATCCCTCAGTTCCCAGGTAGAGTCCCATTGTACTCCAGGACTAGAGCCAAGATCCCGGGCTGAGAGGTGAGAGTATGGCTTAATTAGGGCTCCAGCCTCAAGCTGTGTGACTTCAGCAGGTCACTTCCCTCCTCTGGGCCTCAGTTTCCTAACTGATTTTCAGTTTCGGAGTCAAATAAAGAAAGATCCTTGAGTGGCAGTGGCGCACACCTTTAATCCCAGCACTCGGGAGGCAGAGGCAGGCATATCTCTGTGAGTTTGAGGCCAGCCTGGTCTACAAGAGCTAGTTCCAGGACAGGGATGTTACACAGAGAAACCCTGTTTCGAACCCCCCCCCCCAAAAAAAAGAAAAGAAAGAAAGATCCTTGAATTTGGGGAGTTTGGCATCTTAAAACAACCTTAACAGGGCCTCTGGAATGGCTCAGAGGTTAAGAACACTTGCTGCTATTACAGAGGATGGAACTCCACCCCCAGTACCCTTGCCAGACAGCTCACAACTGCCTGAACTCCAGTTCAATAGCCCTGAAGACTTCTGAGACATGCACACATAAGCTTTTTAAAAATGAAAATTAAATCTATGTAGATATATACATTTTTGCCTGTGCATATATATTTAAGAGCAATCCTGAGTGTCAAATGCCTTGAGTATGCAAATGAGGGAAATTTATGATGCTATGCCGGAGGGCAATGTCCCTGAGCCTGGAAATAAGAAAGGTGAACCAGCAAGTTTTGCATAGGATGATGATGTTTGCTGGAGGCCTCCTAGGTGGCAGTGGTGATGGTGGTTTTTCTGAGACAGTCTCCCTACACAGCCCAGGATGGCCTGCAATTCTTGATCCTCCGGCTGAAGGATCCTCTGGAAAACTGGAACAATAGATGCTTCCAACACACCCAGCTTAGATGCTGGTTCTGACTTGACAACTCTAGCACTTTTTGTAAACACGCTGCCCAAGCCGAATAGTCTCCAGTAAACACCTATTTGCACAATCAAGGTCACACACGGGGATGTGCTTGCACAATGACCTGTTTGCACAATCTCAGCCGACTGCTATATTCCACCCAGAGCAAGCCCTAACGGAGGAGGAGCGCGTCCTCCGCTTCCTCACACGCCAGCTGCCTGGCTGGCCTACAGAGCCCGACCAAGGCCCTCTAGATCCTGCAGTCCCCTGACCCAATCAGCAGTCCGCCATGGCCTAGCTCTTGGCAGTCAGGGTTTAGAGAATAGGACATTGCTGGGAAGGGAGGGAGTGTTCCAACCCGCAGAGGGCTCATCTGAGGGAGGAAGGACGGAACAAGAAGAGGAAGGCCCTCAAGAAGATGCCCAGTGCAGGTGAGGGGTGAGGCCTCATTGCCTTGAGCACCTTGGCTTCCGTAGTCAGTATTCCTTAAATGTTTGCCTGGTGCCTCACTCTGTTCCACGAGCCTTACTTTTCACTGATTTATCTCAAGGATCTTGTGAGGCAGACACCATGATCCCTATCTTTAAGCTGTCAAAACAGGCTGGGAGTGTGGCTCAGCTGCTAGAGCAATAGCCTGGCACACACACAAAAGTCCTGGGTTTGACCCCAGACATAAAAACTGGACTTGTAATCTTAACACTCAAGAGGTGGAGACAGGAGGGTAAGAAGTTAAAAGTCACTACGTAAGATAGGTAAGGTAAAAGTCAGCCTGGACTACACCTGAGACCCTGTCTCAAGAACAAAATCAGAGGGCTAGAGAGATGACTCGGGGGCTGGAGAGATGGCTCAGAGGTTGAGAGCGCTGACTGCTCTTCCAGAGGTCCTGAGTTCAATTCCCAGCACCCACATGGTGGCTCACAGCCATCTATGATGAGACCCATTTTGCAGACAAAATGTAGACTGAACACGGTATGCACAATAAATAAATAAATCTTTAAAAAGAGAGAGAGAGAGAGAGAGAGAGAGATGACTCTGGTTACGAGCACTGATTGCTCTTCCAGAGGACCACGGTTCAATTCCCAACACTCACGTGGCAGCTCACACACGTCTGGAACTCCAAGATCTGACACCTTCATGCAGGCAAAACACCAAAGTACATAAAATAAAAATAAATAATAATTTTTTTAAAAAAAAGAACAGGCTGGACTGTGGTGGCACACACCTTAATCCCAGTACTCAAGAGGCAGAGGCAGACGGGTGACTGTGAGTTCAAGGCCAGCCTGATCTACAGAGGAGAGTTCCAGGACAGGCTCCAAAGCTACAGAGAAACCCTGTCTTGAAAAACAAAACAAACAAAAATAAAAAAAAAAGAAGAACAACAACAACAACAAAAAGCAGGAGCTGGAGAGATGGCTCAGCAGTTAAGAGCACTGGCTGCTCTTCCTGAGGACCTAGGTTTGGTTCCCAGCACCTATAGAGCGGTTCAAAACTATCTGTAACTCCAGTTCCAGGAGATCTTTGGCACCTGTCCTGGAACTCACTCTATAGACCAGACTGGCCTTGAACTCACAGAGATCCACCTGCCTCTGCCTCCCGAGTGCTGGGATTAAAGGCATGCTGCCACCACCGCCAGGCCTAACATCCTTTTCTGACCTCCGAGGGTACCAAGCATGCAAATGGTATACATACATACATGCAGACAAACATGAGTACACACAAAACAGATCATTCTTTAAAATGGAGGAGGGGACAGGCACAACAGTTCAGCAGTTAAGACTGCTTGCTATTCTTGCAGAGGACCCAGATTCAATTGCAAGCACCCACATCAGACAGCTCACAACTACCTGTGATCCCAGTTCCCAGGGATCTGATGCCCTTTTCCTGCCTCCCCCGGTGCACATGGCACACACAGAGATAAATAAAACCTTGAAAACAAAACAAAATAATGACAAAACTGAGGCTTGGTGACCTTAAATAACTTGCCTAGGTCACACAGGAAGTGACAAAAGCAAGCATTGTTGCCCATGCTCTCAGCCTCTCTGCTTTCTGCTGCTTCTCACCCAGAGAACTGCTTCTGCAAATCCAGCTTTCGTTTCCTCTCATATCATTTTCATTTCAGCGCCAGCAGCCCCATTTCCTCAGAGGAGATCAGAAAAGTGGTTTTCTGAAGTATCAGATCGACAGGGGAAAAGGGAAAGCCTTGGGACTGACTGCCCACCGTGCACTGGCTACCTCGCTGAGCACTGGTTGCACCGAGATTTTTGTTGTTTTATTTCCTTTGGTTGGCCTGTGTTATTTGGGGTGTGGGCGTGAGTATTGGTGTTGACATTTTTTGTGTCTGTTTACTTTTGAGATAAGGTTTGGTTACATAGCTCAGGCTAGCCTGGAATATGAGGACCAGGACTGAGATTACAGGCACACACTACCACGCCAGGCTCCAACACTGCGATTCTGAGAATTCCTTTAATCTTCCCTTGGGCAGAGCGACTACTCCTGTGGCGGGGGTGGGGATGGGGGTGAGGGGGGAAGCAGAGGCTGGATGGTTAACTTTGTCCCCAGGATTCTGCAACCCAACAGGAAAAAGGGCTGTGCTGAGCTGGGAGTGGAAGGTAGGGTGTAGTTTCTGCCCCCACAGACTTTGAAGGTTAATGAAGGAAGCAGACAGCAAGAGTCCACTACTGGGTGACAAGATGGACGAGGAGGACACCTGCTCAAAGCCTAGATAAGGAAGGGGATTTACCTGGCAGAGAGATGACAGGGGCTCACCTGTCTGGCGAGAACAAAAGCACAGAAGTGTCACAGAGCCTGGGCAGGCTGGAAAATACAAACCATTCAGCCTGGCTGGAGCAGGAGACAAGTGGACACTTGCCCCATGTGACAGGAGGGGAGGTGGGCTGCCTGCTAGAACCACTAATGCAGTGGTTCTCAACCTGTGGGTCGAGACCCCCTTGGCAAACTTCTATCTTGCAAAAACATTTACATTGCAATTCATAACAGTAGCAAACTTACAGTTATGAAGTAGCAACAAGAATAATTTTATGGCCAGGCGGTGGTGGCGCATACCTTTAATCCCAGCACTCGGGAGTCAGAGGCAAGCAGTTCGAGGCTAGCCTGGTCTATAAGAGCTAGTTCCAGGACAGGCTCCAAAGCTACAGAGAAACCCTGTCTCAAAAAAAAAAAAAAAGAATGATTTTTATGGCTAGGGGTCCCCACAGCATGAGGAACTGAATTAAAGGGTTGCAGCGTCAAGAAGGTTGAGACCCACACTGCTCTAGGGATTTCAGAGGTCAGGGTTCTGCAGTTAGGCAGAAGGGAAGTCGAACTGCAGAGTCGGAGCAGAGGGAGACAAGAGGGTAGTGTTCTGCTAAAGCCACTTCCCATGCCCAGCCGAGGACTGGATCCTGAACCCTGTCTTCCAGGTGCTTGGCGGCACAGATTCTCCTCAGTCAGAAAGCTCATGGGTGTGGGCAGCCCTGGAAGGAGGGTGTAAAAGGCATGAGGTCCTTGTGCTCACAGAGAAGCCCCAGGGAAACCAAGAATGTTAAACATGCAGGGCTGTATAACCTGTTTTCTGCCCAGAAGGCTGGGAATGGAGGTGGTTTAATAGCCTGGTGCTGTGCTATCTGTAAGACTGAGACCACACCAGATCCTCCCCCAGACCCTTAAGATGTCACGTGTAGTCAATCTATAGATCCTATCTTGATGGACAATGTCACATGGTCTTTATAAAAATTTCGAAGTAGTCCTGCCTTAAGTTTTATTGTGCACACAGGATTGAATTAATTATCATCAGGAAACTTTTTATACTTAAATATGCCTAAAATAATTTTAGACTCTTGAAATTTGAACCAACACCAGCTACTGAGTCTCAGTCATGGTGAACCCAACATCCTTCTTGCCTCATTTGGAGGGGCAACACTCTGCCGGCCACGGTGTTTGCAGAGACCCCACCCAGAGGGGCAAGGATAGCTCAGAGTCCCTGGGGAGGAGGAAACTGTGACCAAATTACATAGACAAGTTAGTGGGAATAGGGACAACTTTGATGAAGAACATTTAGTCTTTCAATAACTCGGTAAGCATGGGTAACTTACCTTGTGATGAGTAAGCTGTAGACACTGGAGCCAATTTGGTTTTTGGTTTTTATTTGTTTTATTTGTATCGGGTTTTTTTTAAGAATTATTTCATTTATGTGTATAAGTATTTCACCTGCATATATGTATGCACACCAGACAAGTGCATGGTGCCCAAGGAGGCCAGAAAGGGACATCAGTTCCCATAGAACTGGAATTTACAGACAGTTGTGAGCTACCATGTAGGTGCTGGGAACTAAGCTGGGTCCTCTGAAAAGTACTGAGTACTCTTAACTGAGTCATCTCTCAGGTCCTATTTGTTAGTTTTGAGGCAGGGTCTCCATTTATAATCCAGACTGAACTAGAACTCACTACGAAGCTCAAGCTGGCCTCAAATTCATGGTTATTCTCCTGTTTCAGCCTCCCAAGTGCTAGGATTATAGGCATATACCAACACGATCATCTGGGGCTGCAGTTTTGAACAGAATGGACAAATTTTTTTCCAGCATGGAGGTTCAGTTCCAGCAGGGGTGGGGATAGAAGGATCAACAGATGGAATGAGGAACAAGGAACAATTTTCTTAAGGGTTCCCAGAAGACTTCAGTAGGATGGTTATATTTGAGCAAAGACCTGAGAAGGGGAGAAAGTGCCCCCACCTTTTCCTTTGACAAGGGACTAATCATGATGTTTGATTTTTTTTTAATGTTTTATTTATTTTTATTGTATGTACATTAGTGTTCTGCCTGAATGTATGTTTGTATGAGGGTGTCAGATTCCATAGAACTGGAACTATAGACAACTGTGAGCTGCCATGTGGGTGCTGGGAATTGAACCTGGGTCCTTTGGAAGAGCAGCCAGTGCTCTTAACCTTGGAGCCATCTCTCCAGCCCCATGATATTTGATTTTAAATGTCAATTTGCCACAATTTAGAATTGCCTGAGCAGGATCCCTGAGCTGAGGAATTACCTTGACTGCCTTAATTGATATGGGAAGACCCACCCCAAATATGGGCGGTGCCTTCAAGTGGCAGCCAAATCAAAAGCAGGATATGGAAGAAGGAAGATTGTTCAGCCTTTGCTCCCCTGACCTTCCGGCTAGCGGCCAGTTAATCTACCTTGCTGCTGCCACCCCGATGATTCCTTCACTCAAGTCAAAATCAGTGTTTCTGGGCTTCCAACATTGACTGAGGATCAGACACCCTCCGGGTCTTCAGAACCATCTTGGGACTGCTGAGGCACCCGGCATGTCCTGAGGATTTCCCAGGTGGGTGCTCAGCCGTAAGATGGCTGTTGCTACTACTTTGACTGTATTGCATAGGCTAATTTAATAAATGCATATATGTGTGTATGCATTTGGTCTCTTAGTTCTGATCCTCTGGAGCACTGGTTCTCAACAGGGGTCGCCTAAGACCATTGGAAAACACACCTTTTTACGTTGATTCATAACAGTAGCAAAATTATAGCAATGAAGTAACAACAAAAATAATTTTATGGTTGAGGGTCACCACAACATGAGAAACTGTATTAAAGGGTCACAGCGTTAGGAAGGTTGAGAACCACGGCTCTAGAAAACCCTGACTAATTTACTAATATATACTATTATGGTGTTTTTCAAACTAAGAACCTTTTTCCCTCTCTTTTTTTTGGGGGGGGGCATTTGCTTGGTTCTTTGTTTTTGTTTTGTTGTTGTTCTTGTTACTGTTTTTTGAGACAGGGTTCTCTGTATAATAGCCTTGGTTGTCCTGGAAGTAGTTCTGTAGACCAGGCTGGCTTGGAACTCACACAGATCCACCCGCCTCCTGAGTGCCGCAATTAAAGGCATGCACCATCATGCCTGGCTTTCTCCTCTCTTTGTTGATAATTGAAATTATGGGGTGGGTTCTGAGGTATCTTGACAAGATAAGGAGCCACCAGAATGGTACACACAGTCATGTCATGGGGAGCTTTCTGATGAGAGTCCTAGAAAACAGTAGCTTTTGGCTGACGAGGGAAAACAATCTTAAGTAAATGTTACCTGTGCTGAAATTGATTCTCCACGGACAGAAGTTTCAGCCAGACTCAGTGCGGAGGGGCTCCCCGCCCCCCGCCACGCTTCCCCGTCTTTTTGTCCTGTTTCAGTTTTGGATGAACACTTGAAGACCCCAGCTCTCCCTTGGCCCTGTGTTGTCTCGGGTGCCCTGCCCAGACTCAAAGTGCAGAGCTCAGGAAATCCGGAGAGAAGGGAGAGGGGGCCTCGAGCCCTCTAAGACCCCTGAGGCAGGAAGGTCGCTGGCTCACCAGTTTCCCTCAACCTCCTTCCTGAGAGGAAGGGGCTGCCTGTGTCCCCCAAGGGTGAGGGCCCAGGGTAGGGCAGGAGGGAAGCCAGGAAGGTGTCGCAATCCTGGGTCCCCTGGCCTGTCATTAACGACGAAGCTAGAAAGAGAAGTTTCAGGAACTTGTCCGAAGAAGAGAGGAGCAAGAGAAGAGAGAGCAAGCGCCGAGGCTGGGCACATCGCCCTAGCCCCAGTGTAAGTAGGGGAGGGTGGAGTCCTGGAGGCCCCAGACCATTCCCTAGCATTTCCAGGGCCACATCAGGGGGTCTACAACAGGTGATCCTTGGGAACTGGGAGTCTCTGTGTGTGGCGCAGGGGAAGTCAGATAGCTGAATCTCTTTGGAAACAGGAGCTGAACTCAGGAATGAGCCTATCTCTCCTGGAGTCTCGGTCTGTTCTAGAGGCTCCAGATCCGCCCCCTTTCCCTCTTGGCTACTCCCTGTTTTCAGCCCTTTGGCATGCCTCTTCTCCACAAGTAAGGCTGTCTCGGAGTCCCTGGGCCTCTCTCTCCTCTCCCAGTTCCCTTTGCCTCTTTAAACAGTTGCTGCAAGACTTCGCCTGCTGGGCCTTTCTGCCTCTCTAGATCCACTGGGCTAGCTTTGGAAACCTGCCTCTCCACCTCTCTCTGCAGCGCTCCAGCCTTGTCTTGTTGTTAAAGTGTGTGGCTCTCAGGCAGACGAGGCTCCTCGTCGTGTAAGCAGATAAGAACCGAGAACTTCTGCTCCTCCTGCATTCCAAGTGCTGTGAATGACTACAGGCCTGCACCACCCTGCCTGAGTCTCAGTGTGGTACTGGGGATCAAGCTTAGGCCTATGTGTGTGCTAGACAAGCCTTCTACCAAACTGAGCCACATTCCCATCTGCTTTATGAAGTAGGTTCTCATTAAGATGCTCAAACTAGACCTGAATTTCTTCTATAGCTCAGGCTGGCCTTGAACTTGCAATACACTTGGCCTCCACTTCTAAGGCAGCTGGGATCTCAGACCCATGCCACTGGGCCAGGCTCTGCCTCAGTCTATGTGTCTCTCTGTGTGTCTTTTGCCCCCAACCCATCTATCTATCCATCAATCCATCCTTCATCCGTCCCTATCTTTATCTCTATCACACCTGGGAAGCCTTCTCCCTTAGTTTAGTCCCGATGTCCCCTTCCTTCCTCTCTTCCCACTGACAGAATTTCTAAAGAGCAGGACGGGAGAAGGAAACCAAGGGGGACAGTTGGCAATGATGAGCAAAGGAGAGCTCTGACAGCAAGAAGAGGGGATGCTGTAGCGGCCATGGCTTATGGCATCAGCTGTGTCCGTTGACACAGTGAGAGCAGCTGCAGCATCCAGCAGAGACACCGAGAGTGACAGGAGTGGCCTGGAAACCTTGGCGCTAGAAGTAGACCCTGGCAACGCAGCGAGGTGGCTGCCCCAGGAGGCTGTGCTGGTTTCATCGGCTGATTTCCTGCGTTAGGGCTCACACAGAGAGCCACTGCAATAGAGCTGGTCCTCAAGCACAGTGCCAACGGCTTTAATCTTAACTGTCCCACTCTGTCATTATAGCGCTACTGAGACATGAGTGTTACCGTTAATGGTCTTTCCACAAATGGAGAAACTGAGGCTCAGAAAGGTGAAGGAGCTCATCCAAGTTCACTGGGCAGGTAAGTGTTGGAGCCAGGGTCAGAACAGGGTTCCCACCCTCTTTGCATACAGTAGGCAGAGGCTCCAACAGGCCCACACTCCTACTCACCTGGGATCACTCCCAGGGCTTCTGTAGCTGATGTACTGATGCCAATCATGCCAGCTCCAGACAACCTAGGGAGGATGCCTGGTCTTTTCTGCATTCAATTGCCTGCTCTCGACATATGCCTGTGGGAAGGATATGGTGGTACCAGGTATGGGCTAGGCCTAGGTACAACCATGGATGAGTGGAGCCGGGAATCAGCATCCTGAGCCCTGGGGGCTAAGTCTTTCCCACTCAGTGTGTACATGTGTGTGCATGTGGTAGTGGGAGACAGTCAAACTGTTGTGCAAATGTGAGGTTCTTTTCTTAGTTAAGGTTTGCTATTGTTGTGATAAAACATCCTGGCCAAAAGCAACTTGGAGAGGAAAGGCTTTATTTCAGCTTACACTCCCAGTCAACAGTCCTTCACTGAAAGAAGTCAGGGCAGGGACTTGAGGCGGGCACTGAGGCAGAAGCCATGGAGGAGTGCTCTTCCTGGCTTGTTCCCCACAGTTTGCTCAACCTGCCTATAAAGCACCAGGACCACCAGTCCAAGGGTGACGCTGCCCACAGAGATCTGAGTCCTCCTACATTGAGTATCAATCAAGAAAATGCACACAGGCTTGCCCACAGGCTAATCTGGTAGGGGCATTTTCTTAACTGAGGGCCCCTCTCCCCAAATGACTCTAGCTTGTATTAAGTTGACATAAAACTAGCCAGCATGGTTACTAAGCACGATTAGTAGACAGAGATGTCCTGGGCAAGAGGTAAGAAAAGTTTGTGTTCCTAGTGGCTCTGATCCCTTTCTTTCTGGGAGGCCGGTTTCACTTTAGTGATACACACACACACACACACACACACTACTCCCTTAATGCCAGCTAGAAGGAAGCCCTTGGTTTGAATTATCTCAGGTCTTTCTCTCAAAGTCCTAGGCAATAGAGGCCAATGTTACCTCCATGTTGCAAACACTGAGGCTCAGAGGTTAAATAACCTGCCCAAACTGTGGCAGAGCAAGGATTAGCCTCAGCTCTGGCTGCAAAGCTAGTTCTTAAGCATCTCTCACTGTCTCCAGGTAAGCACCAAGTTGTCACAATGATGGGGCTGGGAGCCTGCGCCCTGACCGGAGTTGCCCTGATCTTCTTGCTACTCCCTAAAAGTAAGTGGGGGACTGGGAAGGAGGATTAAAAGGGAGGCTAGGTCCCCAGGCTGCTGTGTGCCAGGCCCTGGGACTGGGGCAATCAACAAAACAGCCAGGGTCTCTACATCACAGAACTTAGAGGCAGAGGAGTAGTCACGATTCCAATTACAAAGGGATGGAAGAACTCCAGGGTACAGTCGGGCTCACCAAAAAGCACACATGCAAACCTGCTGAGAGAAGGCCAGAAGAGCACTGTGAAGGGGGAGCAAGGGGTGCAAAGGTCCACAAACGAGAGGGATTGCGTTGTCTCTTCAGGAATAGACCCAGTGTCTGAGCTGAACCAGGGAAAGTGAGGCGAGGGGCTAAGTGAAGGGGGCAGAACTTTGTCCTAAGCTTGACTGAGTGTTCTGACCTGAGAGCAAAGGTTCTGCACACACAATTGTGTGAGGACACCTGAGCCTCTAAGCCGGGCGGTGGTGGCACATGCTTTAGTCCCAGCACTCAGGAGGCAGAGGCAGGTGAATCTCTGTGAGTTCAAGGCCACCTTGGTCTATAGAGTGAGTTCCAGCCAGGGGTACACAGTGAAACCCTGTCTCAAACAAAACAAAAAATAAAAAAAAAACCATCTGATTCTTCCAGAGACACAAAGGTAGTGCTAGATAAGGATGGAAAACAAGCCTGTTACTGACTTACTGTAGACAGTCATGGAGACTTACTGCCAGTAATTGGGCCCTTAATAATGCCAGCCACCCAGCCACGGGAGGCTGGAATATGGCGGAGATCCAACAGCAGTCCACAGAACAGAGGAAATTCCTTCAGAATGGAGGGGTCTCTGAGTTTAGCAGATTAGTGGTAGTGCTGACTAAGATATAAGGCTATAAAGTCAGAAGCTAGCCCTATTGTCCCATCCTAACTCAGGGCTGTTACATGCCAGGATCTTAGCAGCTTCAGGAAGGTACTTAGATAGGATGTCAGGTATGACTGAGGCACTCTGCAGGGCAGCTCTGGGATCTAACTGGTAGGGACTGCTTTTCATCGCCATTCACAGATGAAAGTAGAAAGACACAGGGAGTCCCACTTACATAGACGAGGGTCGCTAATAATAAGCAAGGCAGTCTAGCCCCTGTGTCTAAGCTCATCACCCATCACATCAGCCTGCCTTTGCAGGCAGCCACAAGCCTTTGAAGTGTCACAATCAAGACACTTGCAATCAGATCTGAATTTGACAAGGATTGCGGTGGCCTTAGGGGTTCTTATCACTCTGATTGTGGCTTTCACTACCTACCCAGACCCTCCCTAGTGAGGAATTGGGGCTGTCTGAGAAGAATAGAGACCGCATTCATAACCGCATTCAGGGAGGGCATGGGCTACAAATGTTCACATAGTGGGGAGCATGTGCATCCTGGGGAAGGTGTTCACACCCCGGAAAGGGTTTATACCACAGGGCATGTTCACATCACAGGAAGCATTCACACCAAGGGGCACACTCACGTGATAGGAAGTGTTCATAGCCCCGGGGAGTGTTCACACCACAGGAAGTGTTCATGCTTCTGGGGGTGTTCACACTCAGGGGAATGCTCACTCTGTAAAGAGGGTTCACACCAATGGACGTGGCCAACTAAAATCAGGAGCTGCTTTTCTCTGCAGAAGCCATTGATAGCCATTTACAGACACATGGTTGTCTCTAGCTCTCTGGAGAGTGCATCTTATAGGCATCGCACATTGTACTTACTTCTTCATGTTTGGTCCCGGTCTCTTCCAGATGGGAGGGTGAGAAGATAGAGGGGGTCTCTGAGGCTAGGAGTCCAGGGGTCTTGACATAGCCCATGTTGGCCTGGCAAAGGAGTCATCCAGGGCCCACTCTCTATCAACCCAGGTCTGGAGAGCTGCGGGCACATCAGGCTCTCAGTCCCCATTGTTCGTCTTGGGGACCCTGTCATGGCCTCCTGCACCATCAGCCCAAACTGCAGCAAACTGGACCAAGAGCCACAGATCCTATGGAGACTGGAAGATGGACCAAACCAGCCTGGAGACAGACAGCGGAGTCTGCCTGATGGGACCCAGGAATCCATCATCACTCTGCCGCATGTGAACCACACCAAGACCTTTGTCTTCTGCCTAGTGCCATGGGGCAACAGCTTCCAGGTCCTGGACCAAGCTGAACTTCAGGCAGGCTGTAAGTCCCTCCTACCATCCACCCATCTGCTTCCAGCCCTTCTGCTGGAAAGAACCAGGGAGAGCAATGACCTCGTTCAAGTAGCTCTTTGTGAGCAGGACAGGGGATATTGTTCATCCTATCAGGTGTTATTATTTAGGCCGGTTCCCCAGATGAGGAAACTGACATTTAGTGAGGACAAGCGACTTCCTGAAGGCCACACTCCAAAGTGGTCCTTGCAGAATACTTGTCTGCATGGGTATTTAGCAAGCTTGGGTCCTTGGTCCTAAGAGGGGCTCACTTACAGCTCCTCCTAAGCCCAGACCCAGTTTTCTTTCTAAATTAAGCACAATGGAGTTTGTGTCAAGCTAAGGTATAAGGAACAAATAAAAGCCAAGGCATGCTGGCACATCTTTAATCCCAGCAGAGGAAGGTGAATCTCTGTGGATTTTTTTCCTTCAAGACAGGGTTTCTCTGTGTAGCCCTGGCTATCCTGGAACTCACTCTGTAGACCAGGCTGGCCTTGAACTCACAGAGATTCTTCTGCCTCTGCTTCCCAGGATCTCTGTGATTTTGAGGACAACTTGATCTATATAGAGAGTTCCAGGGCTGCTAGGGCTACATAGTGAGACCCTGTCTATTCCACCTCCCAAAAAAGAAATTACTGCTAGGGCTGGGGATGAAGCCCCATAGTAAACTACATACTTAAAAAGAGCAAGGCCCTGAGTTCCGATCCTAGCACCCCACCAATTAATAACAGAGCCAGGTATGGAGGCACACTTCTGGGATCCTAGTACTTGGAAGCTGAGACAGGAGGATGGTGAATTAGAAACTAGCCTGGACTGTGTCATGAGATCTGTCTCCAAAAGAAAAGAAAGCAGCAATCACCACAGCTCCCGCCTACCTGGGCACAGTTCTGAGCACAGTGGTGAGCATCCTATACACAGGAAATCACTTAGCCCTCCTAGAGTTACTTTTGAATGCTGTGACAAAACATGGTGACCAAAGAAACTTAGAAGAGAAAGCATTGAGTTGGGCTCATGGTTCCAGAGGGTTAGAGTCCATGACAGGGGAGCAAAGATATAGAGGCAGAAATAGCTGAGAGTTTACATCTTGAAGAGCAAGTAGGAGATAGAGAGGACTAACCAGAAATGGGACAAATATTTTGGGACCTCAAAGCCCACCCTCTGTGACACACCTTCTCCAGCAAGCCTTCCAAAACCAGTCCACCAAGCGAGAACTAAGTATTCAAACATGAGCATCTGGGAAAAGGGCATTCTCAATCTACCGCCCACCGCCCTTAAACCCAGGAAAGAAGTTGATTATCATCACCCCTCTTTACAGATGGGGAAACTGAGGCACAGGAGCAGTTCAGTCACATGAGGATCAAATGGCTAATGATTGACCAAACCAGAATGAAACCCAGGCTGTCTCTGACAAAGACGCCACCAGGCTGCTGAGGGTCTGGGATGCTTGCCCCGTACCTGACAGTAATGTAGCTGCCCTTACAGGCCCACACTGCAGAAGGAACAGTCCAGCCCAAGGAAGTAAGGCCACAGGTGTACACCCCACCCACGAAGGCTCCTCACATTCTTCCCACCCTATCCAGATCCTCCTGCCAGCCCCTCCAACTTGTCCTGCCTCATGTACCTCACCACCAACAGACTGGTCTGCCACTGGGAGCCAGGTCCTGAGACCCACCTGCCCACCATCTTTACCCTGAAGAGCTTCAGGTACATAGGGTTTCCATGCCAGCCCCTTCCTCCAGGTCCTGGGTTGGGGCACAAGTCACTGTGGGGATGGGGAGCCAGAGGCAAAGACAAGAGGGGGGCCTTGCCTTCTTCCCCTGCTTGACACCAAAGCCCAGCCTCTTGGCAGGAGCCGTGCCGACTGTCAGTACCAGGAAGACTCCATCTTGGACTGTGTGCCTGAGGACAGGCAGAACACCTGCTCCATCGCCCGCAAACACCTGTTCCTCTATCAGAATATGGTCATCTGGGTGCAAGCAGAGAACGCACTAGGGATCAGCGAGTCCACAAAGCTGTGCCTTGACCCCATGGATGTTGGTGAGTGATACTGGGTGTGAGAAAGGGGAGAAAGCTTCAGATTGGGAGACTCAGAGGGGCCCAGGGAGGAAATGCAGAAGTAGGCACAGACAGGGAGATTTTTGGGAGACCTGGAAGAGGCACAGAAGAGAGAAATGGAGAGCAGAGGCTAGGTTCATACTTTTATATTTATTTATCCACTGGGTTTTCAAAACAAGGTTTCTCAGGTTGCTATCCTGAAACTTGCTCTGTAGACCAGGCTGTCCTAAAATGTGCCACCGCCACCCGGCTCTTCTGACTTATTTATAGGGGCACATATCACATCATGGTTACATATCATGGGGTACATGTGGAGGCCAGAGGAACTTTCTGGAATCGTTCTTTCCTTCTACCTTGAAGCAGGCTCTCTCTCTCGTCTCTGCTGCTGTCCTTGTACTTCAGGCGATATAGCCTGGGGGCCTTAGGGTGATTCTCCTGTCTTCACCTCCCAGTTTGCCACAATGGTGCTTGTATTGCAGATATGCACCATTGCACTGGGCTTTTTGTTTGTTTGTTTGTTTTGTTTTATTTTATTTTGTTTTTTGAGACAGGGTTTCTCTGTAGCTTTGGAGCCTGTCCTGGAACTAGCTCTTATAGACCAGGCTGGCCTCAAATTCACAGAGATCTGCCTGCCTCTGCCTCCCGAGTGCTGGGATTAAACAAAGGCGTGTACCACCACTGCCTGGCTGCATTGGGCTTTTTGACATGAGTTTTGGGACTGAACTCAAACTTGGGTTGTCAGGCTTATGTAGTAGCACTTCGATCCAATGATCCATCACCCAGACTTCAACTGATTTCTCAAAGTAACTACACCCCCACACACACACCTACTAGGCTGTGGCCGTCCTAAAGATATGGCAGTGAGCAAAACTTCAGAAATCCCATCCTCAGAGTATTACAATGTCCAATGACTTTAGAAGTTGACAACTAAGTAGATCCTTGGAGGAAGGGAGGGACCAAGCTGCTGGATAGCTGGAAAGAAAATGCTAGAAGCAGATGTAGCAACCAGTTCAAAGTCCCTGAGGTAAGCCTTCACCTAGTAAGAAACTCAGATCCTCAGACCCAAACACAGCTAGAGATACGGAGTCAGAAAGGAAAAGAGACTGAAAAAGATCCAGGAAGGAAAGGGGCACTAAGACAGAGCCCTCCCCATGAGGCATGGAAAAGTTTGACAACCCAACCCCTTGCAGTGAAATTGGAGCCTCCCGTGCTGCAGGCCCTGGATGTTAGCCATGATCTAGCCCCACGCCAGCCAGGCTGCCTGTGGCTGAGCTGGAAGCCATGGGAGCCCGGTAGATTCATGCAGCAGGAGTGTGAACTCCGCTACCAGCCACAGCTTAGAGGAGCCAACTGGACACTGGTGAGGCAGAAGACAACCTTGAGACGGAGGTGGGGCATTGAGAGGGGGCAAGTTGAATTGAGTTAGTGTCACCTCCCATACACCAGGTGTCCCACCTGCCTCCCAGCGAGGACCAGTTCAAGCTCTGTGGGCTCCATCAGGCCCCAGTATACACCCTGCAGATTCGATGCATCCGCTCCCCTCTGCCTGGACTCTGGAGCAGCTGGAGCCCTGCCCTGCAGCTAAGGCCCACCATCAAAGGTGAGAAGCCAGGAGTGGCCATCAGAGCCTAGTCCGGTCCCCAGGGCCCTTTCCAACAAAACCCTCTCATCTCCTCCCGTCCACAGCCCCCACCATCAGACTAGACACATGGTGGCAGAAGAAGCAACTGGTTCCCGGGACAGAGAGTGTGCAACTGTTCTGGAAGGTAACTCTCTGAGACCCCCTCCTACCCCCAACAGAGCCCCAAGGTAGGACTCAAGAGTGCAGGGTGCCTGAAAGGCTGGGAGACAGTTTGCATGCATTTCACACATGCATCAGAAGATGGGTAGTGACCTTGGGGACAGACTGTAACACAGGGCTCTGGGGTCACCTGTGCCCTGAAGGGTCCAGTCAGAGAATAGTTAAGCACCTGTTACATGTACTACCTGGCTTCTTCCTTCTTTCCCTCCTAGATCTTGCCACAGGAGGATAGAGGGATGGGGAGAAGGGCCTCAGAGCCCAGTTCCTATGGCCGGCCCATACACCCCAGGTACTGACTAATTCATAATTGAGCTACACAGCTCCCTCACTGTATTCTTCCTCACCTGTCACAGCCAACACCCCTGCAGGAAGACAGCGGACAGATCCAGGGGTACCTGCTCTCTTGGAGTCCCTCAGATCAGCAAGGGCCGGACAGACACCTCTGCAACACCACAGAGCTCAGCTGTATCTTCTACCTGCCCTCGGAGGCCCAGAACGTGAACCTTGTGGCTTACAACACAGGAGGGACCTCTACACCTACACCAGTGGTTTTCTTAGAGAACGAAGGTAGAGGGCCCAACCCCCACCCGGCAGCTAAACAGCAGAGAGCATCATGGGAATTTGAAGGCTAGACCCACCACTTGCTAACAGAGTGACCTGCCTGGACAGGTGACTTCCCTCCCTGGCCCCTGTTGACTCCAGAACCTGCAAGCGAATGCACTGACATGGACTCTTGGGGCGGTGGGGGCAGCCAACTTTGAGCCAACTTTTAAATTAGTATTGTTGGCCAGAACTAGGTTAATCTGAGAGAATATACACACATACCTACACACATACACACACACACACACACACACACACACACACAGAACTATGATTCCCACTTATTTTTTTTCCATGATATTTATTGAGCTCTACATTTTTCTCTGCTCCCCTCCCTGCCTATCCCCTCCCTCCTTCAACCCTTCCCCAAGGTCCCTATGCTCCCAATTTACTCAGGAGATCTTGTCTTTTTCTACTTTCTACTTCCCATGTAGATTAGATCTATGTAAGTCTCTCTTAGTGTCCGTATTGTTGTCTAAGTTCTCTGGGATTGTGGTTTGTAGGCTGGTTTTCTTTGCTTTATGTTTAAAAACCACCTATGAGTGAGTACATGTGATAATTGTCTTTCTGTGTCTGTGTTACCTCACTCAAAATAATGCTTTCTAGTTCCATCCATTTTCCTGCAAAATTCAAGCTGTCGTTATTTTTTTCTGCTATGTAGTACTCCATTGTGTAAATGTACCACTTTTTTTTTTTTATCCATTCTTCCATCGAGGGGCATTTAGGTTGTTTCCAGGTTCTGGCTATGACAAACAAAGCTGCTATGAACATAGTTGAGCACATGTCCTTGTAGCACAATTGAGCATCCTTTGGATAGATACCCAAAAGTGGTATTACTGGGTCTTGAGGAAGGTTGTTTCCTAATTTTCTGAGAAATCGCCACACTGACATTCAAAGGGATTGTACCAGTTTGCATTCCTACCAGCAATGCAGAAGTGTTCCCTTTTCTCCACAGCCTCTCCAGCATAAGTTGTCATCAGTGTTTTGATTCTTACAGGTGTAAGATGGAATCTCAGAGTTGTTTTGATTTGCATTTCTCTGATGACTAAGGATGTTGAACATTTCCTTAAGTGTCTTTCAGCCATTTTAGATTCCTCTCTTGAGAGTTCTCTGTTTATGTCTGTACTCCATTTTTTTTATTGGATTATGTGTTCTTTTGGTGTCCAATTTGTTGAGTTCCTTGTATATTTTGGAGATCAGACCTCTGTCTTATGTGGGGTTAGTGAAGATCTTTTCCCATTCTATAGGCTGTCATTTTGTCTTGTTGACCGTGTCCTTTGCTTTACAGAAGCTTTTCAGTTCCAGGAGGTCCCATTTATTAATTGTTTCTCTCAGTGTCTGTGCTGCTGGGGTTCTATTTAGGAAGTGGTTCCCTGTGCCAGTGTGTTCAAGCGTACTTCCCACTTTCTCTTCTATAAGGTTCAGTGTGGCTGGCTTTATATTGAGGTCTTTGATCCATTTGGATTTGAGTTTTGTACATGGTGATAGATATGGGTCTATTTTCATTTTTCTGCATGTTGATATCCAGTTATGCCATCTTTGCTTTATGTTTAAAAACCACCTATGAGTGAGTACATGTGATAATTGTCTTTCTGTGTCTGGGTTACATCACTCAAAATAATGCTTTCTACTTCCATCCATTTTCCTGCAAAATGATTCCCACTTATAAGTTGTATGTGTACTTATGCATATAGCCACTGGCAGACAACCACAGATGTCATTCTTCAGGGGCTGGTCACAGTTTTGGAGACAGGATAGCCCACCGGTCTGAAACTCACTGATTAGAAGTCGTGGTCAGTTAGCCCCAGAACTCCACCTGTCTCTGTCTTCCCAGTGCTAGGATTATAAATGTCACATGCCTGTTTTGCTTGTTGTTTCCACATGGATTCTGGGAATCAAAATGAGGTTTGTGTGCTTGCCTTACAAACACCTTACCAATTAAATAATCTCCCCAGCCCTGAGCTGTGTGATCTCTAATACACCTCTCCACCTCTCTGTATCCCCCACTTTCACTCACTGATAAAAGGGAGACACCATGTGGTTGCTGGGAATTGAACTCAAGACCTCTGGAAGAGGAATCAGTGCTCTTAACCACTGAGCCATCTCTCCAGCCCTGTATCCCCCACTTCTACTCACTGATAAAAGGGAGACACCATTGTGCCTCTTTGCTGTGCCTGTTAGAGAACTCCGTGGGTCACAGACATCAAGCTGAGTAGGGCCAGGAAGTAGCCACAGACCAGGCTCTGTGCGAGCTTGTTCTGTATGCCTTCCTTTAACTCACACCAAGCCTCTACAAAGTGAGGACATCTTTGTTATCACTTCCACTTGGCAGATGAGGAGATTGAGGCTCAGGTCTTGCTACATCCTAGATCGCAGGTCTGTCAGCAGCAGAGGCAGGATTTGAATCCAAGTGTCCTGCAACCTTTCCATTTTCGCACCTATTTCCCACTCCCTCACCAGGTCCGGCTGTGACTAGACTCCACGCCATGGCCCAAGACCCAGATAGCATCTGGGTAGACTGGGAGGCACCCAGCATTCTGCCTCAGGGCTATCTGATTGAGTGGGGCCAGAAGTCCCTCAGCTACAATTACAATAAGTCCTGGAGGATGGAGCCCAATGGGAACATCACTGGAATTCTGATACAGGGTGAGACAGGCCGGGGAGGGGGATTGGGTTGAGGGACAAGAAAAGGGAACAGAGTGTATAGTGCTTGTCTAGAGGTAGTAAGGGCTATTGGATCCTCTCTATAGAGACCTTTCTGAACCCTTACCTTGGGGAAGTTCTTCCTATACTGTAGCCAGATCCTTTCTTTGTCTAGCCCACACTCTGCCCTATTCTAGTTCTCTGTCCCACTTACCCCTCATGACATCCATCAAATGAACTAAAAGAGATTTCTACCCTTAACCCCATAGTCAAAATCAGGCCATGCAGAAAGCAGATTCTGATGCTGGGTGGCAGAGGTTGGCCTCAACCTTAGCGTCATCCCCTCTTCTCTCTGCAGAAAACATAAGTCCCTTTCTGCTCTACGAAATCTTGGTGGCCCCTCTGTACCCAGGCTTCGTAGGACCCTCCGCACAAGTCTACACCTACTCTGGAGAAAGAGGTTTGTCTACCATCAGAATCCCCTCCTCTCTCCCTGGTTGGGCCCTGGCAACTAGAAGTGTGAGAAAATGGTACTCTTTTACTTCTGGCCCCTGAGAGGGGTGCTCTCCATCTGGTTTATACTGGGTCCCCCAAAGCTAGGCAGAATTCAGGAAATGGGATAGAAGACAGGAAGCCTTGCATGTGAGAGAATCAGGGAGGGGGCAGAGTCTCACGGCATCAATCCATGGCCCAACAAAAATCTAGTGTCCCATCTGATAGAATTGAATGGAGTCCCCGACATGATTCAGAGTGACAGAAATCAGACACCAAGTCAGAAAAAAAAAAACAGATGTGGCAGAAATTGAAGAACCAAGATTTGAGACAGAACTGGATTCAAACCTAGGTTCTGCCTCTGCGAGTCATAAAGGGCAAGGGAAATCAGATGAAATCCTGGATGGAGGGGACTCCAGACAAAGTGGTGTATACCTCTGACCCTAGCGACTATACTGAGGTAGGATTATGATTTGGGGACTAGTCTGAGCTATGCGGTGAGACCCCCATCTCAAACAAATCCAGTTTCCTCTTGGAAGGGATCTCTCTTGTGTCTCTGTCTCTCTCACACACATTTGCTTTTGTTTCGGAGGTTTGGAGTTTGACTTTTATTGGTTTTTGCTGTTATCTTAATTCATTTATTATCATGTGTGCATGCCGAAGAGCCTGTGGAGGCCAGAGGGCAGCTTTGTACAGTCAGTTCCCTCCTTCCACCTCCGTGTGCTGTTAGATGGCTTTCATCATCAGCTGGACACAATCTAGAGTCACCTGGGTCTAGGGAACCTCAGTTGAGCAATTGCCCACAGTATATTGGTCTGTGATTACACCTATGAGAAATCCTCTTAATGGATGATTGATGTGGTAGAGCCTAGCCCACCATGGGAAGCAGCATCCCTAGTTAGGTGGTGAGGATGAGCTGTATAAGAAAGCTAGATGAGCAAGTCAGAGAGTGAGCCAGTAAGTAGCCTTCCTCCATGGTTTCTGCTTCAGTTCCTCCTTGGCTTTGTGCTCTGACTTCCCTCAACAATGAATTACGACTGAAAATGTAAACTTTCCTCCCCAAGTCGCTTTTGGTCATGTATAGATCACAGCAGTGGCAAAGCGAAGTAGAGCATGTAGGGTCCAGGGATTGAACCCAGGTCTCCAGTCTCGTAGGCCAAGAACTTTACTGGCTGAGCCGTTTTGTTGCTCCTTTTATATTTGTTTTAAAACAGGGTCTTACATCGTAGCCCAGGCTGGCCTCGAACGCACAGCAATCCTCCTGCCTCAGTCTCCAGAGTGTTAGGACTATAGACATGCACCACTATACTCATCTCTGTGAACTCTCTTTTCTCAGTCTTCTACGTCCAGTCACGTATGTCCCAGGTTCTGGGTCCAAAAACTCACCAGAGCCTGGTCAGGTTTGCTTGCTCTAATCACATGAACCCTTCTGCCTCCCCCCTCTCTCTCCCCAGCCCTTCCTCATGCTCCAGAGCTACATCTGAAGCACGTGGGCAGGACCTGGGCCCAGGTGGAGTGGGTACCTGAGACCCCTTGGCTCGGGATGATACCCCTCACCCACTACACCATCTTCTGGACAAATGATAAGAACCAGTCTTTTGGTGAGTCTATCCTCAGCTCCCCACAAACCCGGGAGGCCTGGAAGGGGTGTTCCTCAACAGATACAGAGATGTTTTAGCACTCCAAACTGACCATATGCTCCACCCACAGCCATCGTCCTGAACATCTCCTTCCATGGCTATGTCCTGGACCACCTGGAACCTGCCCGTTTGTACCACGTCTACCTCATGGCCACCAGCCGGGCAGGGTCCTCCAACAGTACAGGCCTGACCCTGATGACCTTGGCCCTAGGTAAGAGGAAGGCTGACAGTGATGACTGCTGGGAAGATGCCCCACTTGACCTCTCTAGAAATCCTGATTTTGCCAGGTGTGGTGGCACACACCTTTAATCTCAACCCGGACACAGAGGCAGATGGAGCTCTGTGAGCAGGAGGCCATTCTGATCTACATAGAGAATTCCAGGCCAAGCAGGGCTACACAGTAAGAACTTCTCTCAAAAAAAAAAAAAAAATTAAGCCAGGCAGTGGTGGCGCATGCCTTTAATCCCAGCACTTGGGAGGCAGAGGCAGGCAGATCTCTGTGAGTTCGAGGCCAGCCTGGTCTACAGAGCTAGTTCCAGGACAGTCAGAGCTGTTACACAGAAAAACCCTGGGGTTTTTTGTTTGTTTGTTTGTTTTTAAATATTTATTTATTATGTATACAATATTCTGTCTGTGTGTATGCCTGCAGGCCAGAAGAGGACAGATGGTTGTGAGCCACCATGTGGTTGCTGGGAATTGAACTCAGGACCTTTGGAAGAGCAGGCAATGCTCTTAACCTCTGAGCCATCTCTCCAGCCCCGAAAAACCCTGTTTTTGAAAAACCAAAAAAAGAAAGAAAGGGATTCTGATTTTAAAGGGAGGGAGGAGATTATGAAAGTGTGTTTTCATTTTTTTTTAAGTTTAAAAAGGGAGAAAAGTGCAGGGCGGTGGTGGTGCATGCCTTTGACCCAGCACTCGGGAGGCAGAGCAGGCGGATCTCTGAGCTTGAGGTCAGGCTACTCTGGTCTCAAAGCAAATTCCAGGACAACCAGAGCTTCACAGAAAAATCCTGTCTCAAAAAAGAAAAGAGAAATCCTTAGTCTGGAGAGTAATAGGGACCTGCCTTTGGGTCTGCCAGCCTGAAGGGGAGCCACAGCCCCGCCAGTCTAAGTCAGCAGACTCCCGCCAGGATGCCTCTAACTTTTCCACTGTTGTTGTCATTGTTTTGTTTGTCAAGACAGGGTTTCTCTGTGTAGCCCTGGCTGTCCTGGAACTCACTCTATAGACCAGGCTGGCCTCGAACTCACAGAGATCCACCTCCCTCTGCCTCCCAAGTGCTGAGATTAAAGGCGTGCTCCACCAACGCCTGGCTAACTTTTCCACTTTTAACCCCTTTTCATACAAGAACTTTTTACATAATTCTGAGTACGTAAAACATATCCAGATCAAACATTTACTGATATAATAAACAATGCATTTATTTTGAAACAATTCTTTGGTATGCATATAAATTTTCATTTAATAAAGATGAAAACAAACCTGCATACTAATGAGATGGCTGTGCTTGCTTCTCTTACACAGATAATTAAATGTTGGCTGGATGTGTGATACTGCAGGGCAAAGAACATCTTCAGCCACCTTCAGCATTTCTCAGAGTTAATCAATATTTTGATATTTTTACAACCATCAATGCTGAGAAAGACACATTGCATAAATATATAGTACCAAATGGCAGACGTATGCTTAGGGCCATTTCAGAAATTGTTGAAGATTTTGGCCTAATCCCAAGCCAGAATTCATCCAACAATTTCTTTTCTGTGAAATTCAAGTCAGCAATTCAAACAGCAGTTCTTTAAATTCATCATTCTAATATGATACAATCCAAAGATACACTGATTTGATATCCAGACGCTGAGGATTGAGGGCAGGGAAATATTGAAGTCTTTGTTTCCAGAATTAAACTATTACGTGAGATTCTGAGGCCCATAGTGGATGATAGTCTTGAATATGAGCCGAGATGTTTCAGACAGTATCTGATGATATTGTGCAATGTGATGGCAGGCATGGTGCAAAGTGCACGCGTGTGCTTAGAACCAAAGCTGCAGTGAACTTGCACGATGAAGCACAGGTGAGTGCTGCCAGAAGCATGTTAGATGCATTAGTGTTTGGTTTTTTAAAATTAATTTTTGGGCTGGGCAGTGGTGGTGCACATCTTTAATCCAGCACTTGGGAGGCAGAGGCAGGCAGATCTCTGTGAGTTCAAGGCCAGCCTGGTCTACAAGAGCTAGTTCCTGTATAGGCTCCAAAGTTACAGAGAAACCCTGCCTCAAAAAACCAAAATAATAATAATGATGATGATGATGATAATGATGATAATAATAATAATTTGGTTGTTATCCTTTTAAAAACCTTTTACTCCTGCCAAAAATTTTACCATCCCCACATTCGGTTCCGCCGCAGGATCATGACTCACGGTGGAAAAGCCACACACTAAACTCTCCTTGCTTTTGCTCACCACAGAGACATCTGAGCTACACGTCTTCCTGGGCCTGCTTGTCTTCCTGATTTCTTTTGTCAGCTTCTGTGCAATGGTCTGGTTCTGCTGCAAGCAGAGGTGAGAGTTTCCCAGACTTCCTGTTAGCCATGGGTGGGAAAGTCTCTCCCTTCCTTCCCAGACTTCCAACCCCAGTCTGGGAATCTGTCCTCTCATCCCTTCCCTCTTCAGCTGCCAGAGTAGGGCAAAGGATGATAAGCTGAGAGGGCACACCTGACCCAGACTTCACTCGCCCTCTTCTCCAGCAGGAAGAACTTCTTTTGGCCAAATGTGCCAGACCCAGCCCACAGCAGCCTGAGCTCCTGGGTGCCCACCATCATGACAGAGGTAATCATGAGACAGAAAGCGATATATCCCATGACTGGCAGATGAGGCACAGCCACTAAAGGGATGCCCTTCTGAGGAACACACATCTGAGTCTCACTTTCAACCAGAGATACCCCCCACCCCCCCACACACATGCACAACACACACACACTTTGAAGAGATGCAGACCTAAGTTTGAATCTCAAAGCTTTACCGCTTCACTATGCAATGGATGCACGGGTGCTGTGGTGGGGTAAGGGGGTTGGAGGTGCTGTGGAGGAGGGTGGTCTTTTGTGACAGGTCAGGAATGTACAGGCGTGAGGCAAGTCTATCCCTTTGTGCTCTGTCACACAGCAGCAAGAGCGGTCACCCAATTGCCTCATCTCAGGAAGGTGCAATGGATGGGGCCAACATTTGAAATAAACCATGCCTCGCTTTATTTCCCTGTGTTCAGGAAATCTTCCAGCTGCCCAGCCTCTGGGACGCTGGCATGCCACCAGTCACCAAGATCACTGTACTGGAGGAAGATAAGAAGCTGACCAATTGGGATTCTAGTGACAACTCTCGGACTAACAGCCTTCCCACCCTGGTTCAGGCCTACGTCCTCCAAGGAGATCCAAGAGCAACTTCCAACCAGTTCCAACCCTCCTCTGGCACTAGTGACCAGGTTCTTTATGGTCAGGTGCTGGGAAGCCCCACCAGCCCAGGAGTAATGCGTTACCTCCGCTGTGATTCCACTCAGCCCCTTTTGGGGGGCCTCACACCCAGCCCTAAGTCCTATGAAAACATCTGGTTCCATCCAAGACCCCAGGAGCCCTTTGTGGCCCAACCCTCAAGCCAGGAAGATGACTGTGTCTTTGGGCCACCGTTTGATTTCCCCCTCCTGCAGGGGCTCCAGGTCCATGGAGTTGAAGAACAAGAGGGCTTCTAGGACTTTTTGGGTCCTTGAATCTTGAAAGCCCTGACCAGTTCAGAGGATAAGAGCCCTCCACTGAGATCTACTGGCCCTAAGAGAAGCAGAAAGGGCCAGTCTGCTCCATCCCTTGCCATTAGTACCTCACCTTCATCCCCACCTCCACAGGCTGCACCCTCAGGATACCTTCATACTCTAGATTCAGATAGATACTGCTTCCAGCCTCCCACTCGCCTTTTGTGTTTCCCATAATTTCAGTTAGTTAAGCTGATTTTAGATTCTGAATTGGGGCTGGTATTTTCAGAATTCTTGCCCAGATGTGGGGATACATGCCCGTCATCCCAACAGGGAAGGAAGAAGCAGGAAGCTTGCAAGTCCCAGGCCAGCCTGGACTACAAAAGAAGCTCCTGTTTCAAAAATTAAGCAGAAGTTAAATAAACAACAAACTTTTTGTTACATTTATTTATTTTGTTGGGATAGGGGCTCTCACACAGAGGTCAGAAGACAGCTTTTGGGATATGGTTCTGTCCTTCCAGCGTGTGGATGCTGGGAAATGGACTCAAGGCTTAGTGGGAAGCACCTTTGCCTATGGAGCCATCTCCCTGGTTGTAGAAAAGAATCCCTTGAACATGGCTGAGTGTCTTTTACTTTTCAGGGTCCAGCAATCAGGAAGATATTTCTCAGACTCATTCATCTATTTCTCCCTCCTCCCTCTCTCCTTCCCTTCAACCAGCTCCTGCCTAGCATCTAAGTCCTGTGCTAGCATCAGCGATTCAAAATGGACAACTCAGTCCCCCATAGAGAGCTCCCATACTGGCAGTGGAAACTGATTATGAAAAAACAGAGGCAAGACTTACTTGGAGCCGGGCAGTGGTGGCACACCTTTAATCCCAGCAATCGGGAGGTAGAGGCAGGGGGATTTCTGTGGCCAGCCTAGTCTGCAGAGTGAGTTTCAGGACACCCAGAGCTGTTACAGAGAGACACCCTGTCTCGAAAAACAAACAAACGAATAAATAAAAAGAATTTCATTTTCAGCTGGACAGAAGTAGCAAACACCTTTGATCCCTGCACCCTGAAGGCAGAAGCAGGTGGATCTCTGAGTTCAAGGCCAGCCTGGTCTACAAAAAGAGTTCAACACAGCCAGAGCTGTTACACAGAGAAAAACCTGTCTTGAAAAACAAAGAATTTCCTTTCCTCCACATCCTCACCAGCATTTACTGTCGCTTATGTTCTCGGCTAGAGTGGGAGTCGAGGAAAGTCATTGTACCTAAGGTGTACATCAGAATGCAGTGGTTGTCCTCACTGTATCAAGGGTAACATTAGGAGGTAGGAGTTGTTGGTTGGAGGTACTGAGACCTTGAAGAAATCAGTATAGAGAATGTAGAGAATAGGGATTGTTTTCTATGATTTACAGAGTTGATTTTCTGAAGGGGTTTTACGTCCTCACCATGGCTTTAGTGACAAGACCATCCCGGAACACCTGGAGTGTCTCACGTTGTTGGGAACCACAAAGAGTATACAATAAGGATTGAAGCTGTGGGGTGTGAGGTTTCCCTTCAGAGAACGTATAGCTCAAAGGGCTTTGAGGAACTTCCTTTACCCACCCAACCCCCCAAAAAACAACTTTTGTGTAGCAATCAATAAATCTGCCTTTGCACGGCTGTTCAGGGTTCAGTTCATCAAGGCTGGACCTCTCTGCTGCCACAGGCCTAAACTCAACTTGCAGTGACCCTCTTTCTGTGATCATCTGCCGCAACACAGAACACCGACACTTAGTGACAGCCATTCATTGTGGGGTAAGATGATTTCAATGCACTTTGCTTGTTTTATTTTGTTTTTCAAAATGGGATCTCTCTGTGTAGCAGCTCTGACTGTCCTGGAACTTGTTTTGTAGACCAGACTGGCTTGAACTCACAGAGATCTGCCTGCCTCTGCCTCCCAAGTGCTGGGATTAAAGGTGTGTGCCACCACCATCCTGCTATCAATGCACTTTTCATTTGCATTTTCTTTGTGGCCAGGTATGTTGTTTGTTTGGTTTTTTTTGTTTGTTTGTTTGTTTTTTTGGTTTTTCGAGACAGGGTTTCTCTGTAGCTTTGGAGCCTGTCCTGGAACTAGCTCTTGTAGACCAGGCTGGCCTCGAACTCACAGAGATCCGCTTGCCTCTGCCTCCCAAGTGCCGGGATTAAAGGCGTGCACCACCACAACCTGGCAAGTTTTTTTTTTTTTAATACCTATTGACAATTTTCATTTCTTCTTTTGAGGTCTGACCAATTCATTTGCCCATGTATCAGCAGATGATTTGGTATGGAGAGTGTAATTATTGGAGCTCTTTGTATAATATGCATAATCCCATTAGATAACTGGCCAAATCTTCCATTCTGAAGGCTCCACACACGTAGAGACCAAAGGTTGATACTTTCCATGGTTATTGGTTTTGTTTGTATTGTTTTTGAGACAGGATCTTACTAGTTCTGGTTGGACTGAAACTTGCTTTTTAAACCAGGTTGGCCTCAAACTCACAGAAATCCAGCTGTCCTAACCACTGGGACTGAAGGCAGGCACCACCATGCTCATTCACCCTACTTTTTTTTTCTTTTTCTTTTTTCTTTCTTTTCTTTTTTTTTTTTTTTTGATTTACTTATTTTACATGTGTGAGCATTCTGACTACATGTATGTGCAGCACATGCATGCCTGGTGCCTTCAGTGGTGAGACTAGAGCATCAGATCACCTGGGAAGGGAGGTACAGATGGCTGTGAGCTATCATGTGTATGCTAGGAACCAAACCTAGGTCTTCCGCAAGAGCAACTGAAGGGGGGCACCCTGCACAGCAGGGGCTCCCTCCCAGATCTGGATTAGGCCCAAACCACACCCAAACACCAGTTTTCCCAGAGATCCTTTACTAAGCAGGGAGGAAAAGTTAAAGTGGCCACTTTCTGACTCAGGCAGGAAAACAGCAGCAAATGACCTTGCAGGTGTGATTTTAAGAGGAGGAGAAGGGGAGGTCTGTGGGAGAAGGGGCTAGGATGCGGTGATAAAGACATAGGGGATGAGGAAGAAGGGGAGGGGCAAGGGAAAGGGAGAAGTGCAGCACGAATAATAAAAACCCAGAGGCAGATATTAGGGTTCAGCCTGAAGATCAGAAAAGCAAAGCAGCCAAGCCACTAGAGAGCTCTTACCTCTATGAAATCTTCCAGCTGAAAGAGAGCGAGTTCCTGTCTCACCCGCCTCATATTCCTCTCTAGTGCTGGGATTAAAGGTGTGCGCTCCACGACCACCTGGCCTCTATGGCTAACTAGTGTGGCTGTTTTGCATTCTGGTCTTCAGGCAAGCTTTATTTACTAAAATACAAATGAAATATCATGACAGGGAAGCGGTATTTCCTCTAGAGGGACAAAGACTGCCTCTGGATAGAGACAAAATAGAAACGGCCCATAGGCAAACGGCAGTTTATAAAGGTAAAATAGGAAACCCCATGTTAGGATGAGGTATTTAAATTATTTATTTATTTATTTTTGTTTTTTTGACACAGGGTTTCTCTGTGCAGCTTTGGAACCTGTTTTGGTATTCACTCTGTAGACCAGGCTACCCTCGAACTCACAGAGATCTACCTGCCTCTGCCTCCGAGTGCTGGAATTAAAGGCGTATGCCACCACCGCTGCCCGGCGAGGTGTTTAATTTTAATTGGGCATGTTAATTGGGTGAGTCAAAGGGGACTTTTGATTGCTGGACTTCAATACTTTGACAGCTGGACCTTGGTAGTCAGCCTCAGGAGGAGGAAGTGGCCAAATAAGGGACTAGACCTTGGTGGCCAGCTTTAGGAATACAATCTGGTTTTAGCAAGGCAGAGGGACTGGGGTATAAGGGCAAGGTCTGCCAGAGCCATAAGTACGAGTGGGCTTTTGTCTCTTCAGTGACAAGCGTTCATCTCTCCAGCCAGCTCACCTCACTTTGAAGGCAGGGTCTAAAGCTCCTGGATCCAGTTAGACTAGCTGGCCAATGAGCTCCCAGGAGCCATCCACTCTGCCTCCCTGGAATTCTAGGCACTGTGCCTGGCTTTTACGTGACTGCTAAAGTCTGATCTTGGGTCCTCATGGTTGCACACCATCTTCCCTGCCCCACACCTTTTTGAGACAGGGTCTCATGTAGCCCAGGTTAGCCTCAAACTTCCTATGCAACCAAAGATAACCCTGAACAACATCTAATCCTCTTGCCTTCAATTCCAAAGAGCTAGGATTACAGGCACATGCCGCTTCATCCAATGTGTATGTACTGCTGGGGATCCAACCCAGGACTGTTCATTCTAGGCAGAGACTCTGCTAACCAAACTACAACCCCAGTTGCCCAAAGTCACTTTAATTTCATGCAACCACACTCCTGCCAATTCTTGAGATTATTTCCTGGGCTATTGGAGTCCTCAAAAAAACCTTGCCTATGTCTGTGTCTACTTTCCTCTGGCCCTGGTCTCAAGTTTGGGGTCAAGTCAGGGGCAGGGTATACTTTGCTTGGCCCTTTTTCCCCCTCTACCCCCAACTTCTCCTTTATATGTGCCCTTATATCCCTCATTTCACTATTATCACAGCTAACTGAATAGTGAATGCTGACTACTTAACCATCTGTTTTGTATACAATGGCCTCAATCTAAAGGCAGAACAAACTAAAAGACACATTACCATCCCCATCTGACATTTGAGAACACTGTGGTGCAGAAAGGTAGACAACAGAGGGTCTCACAGTAACTAACGGCCAGTACCCTTCCAGAAATCTCCATCTTCAGTCACTGCACTACAGAGCCGCCCAAAGGCTGGAACCTGGGGGTTCTTACAGGGTCCCTGACTCCACACTCCGGGGAAGGAAGAACGAGAAAGAATATTAACCTCTGGTGTGGCCGGTCCCACAGAAGCCCCCCAAAACTAGGAGCCTATGGCAGTCGCAATCCATAGGTTGAGAAGCACTGACCTAAAGTCAGTAGGAAGAAATTAAGGCCGAATGCAAGGTCAATAAGTAACATTTTAGAGTTTCCCAGAGCGCTTTGCCGGGCCACCCAGCAGAACAACCTAGGCAGCTCTACCCCAGTTCCTCGGCACCCGACCAATCCATCGCTCAGCTTTCGGCTGCTTTTGTCGAGGGCTCACCTCGATTGGTCGAGCCTGAACCGTCATGGCTGCGCCCATGTAGCCGGCCCCACCACAGAGCGGTCAGTGGCGGCGCAGGCCCGCGGGTCAGGAGTCACCATGCTGCGGGCGGTGTGGCGCGCGCTGAGCTCCGTTCGTGCCCAGGCAGTGGCACAGGCTCCAGGGTCTGCGCTGCGGGGCGGAGGAAGCGCCAATCTGCCCTCAGCACGCTGCGGCCCGCGGCCTTCGAGTGAGCCGCCGAGCGGGGGGCAGGGGAGCTGGGCGAGGATGGAGGGTACCAGGCACCCGGAGACTGGAGAGAGGCAGTGGCAGGATAAGAAGCTAAGGGTGGTGGCTCGGAAAGGAGTGACGAAGTGGGCGTTGGGTGCAGGTGCACGCAGTCCGTGGTAGGAGGGTCGTGTCGGGCTGCGGAAGGAAATGAGTCTCAGCTTTTTCTGTTCTGCATAGGTCTCCTGCTTGCCGCCCGTGCATACGCCACCCAGAAACCAGGTAGGAGGGCTAGGCTGAGACTGGACGCGGAAGGGACGCCGCCTGGAAAGCTTAGGGTGGACAAGGGGGACAGAGGTGGAGCGCAGAGAGGCGGGCCAGAAAGCCCCCTACATCCACGTCTTATAGCGCCCTAACGAGGAGGCAGGAGTAAGAGTTTTCGAGTGGAATATTAGTGAAAATGAGTGAGTTCTTGGCTGGCCACATCAGACCTTCCTAGAGTGGAACGCTTTTTATCTGCCACTCTTGAAGGATGTCGTTTCTCATCCCAACTTAGTATGTCTTAGGGCCCTCTAACCAACAAATGTTATTTGAAGCTAGCTTACATTGTGTGAGCCAGTGCTGACATGAGCGTCAAAGGATCCATTGAAACACGTTGTTATTAGGAGTCAGTCATGCTAACATATGAAAAACACCCTTAACCCTGTGTTCAATAAATCGTAAAGTGTAATAGTAGATATCGCTTCTAGCGTTATTTACCTAGTAGTAGAGCAGAGTCTGACTTAAGAGGATAGATCATCTTGGTTGGACTGGACTGGGTTGCACTCCAGGGAAACGGTAGGAATGCACGCACCAAAGCTGAGCTTTTGGTCATCCATACTAGATACCGACATTTTCCTCAAGGCTAGCTGCTCTTGTAACTGGAGGTTTCTCCTCCCATCCGGTCCCACAGCTGCTTTTAAAATAACCACTCAGAGGCTTAATATTAATTACTGTTTAGCCTATTAGCTCAGGCTTATTATTAACTAACTCTTACAACTTAATTAACCCATTTCTGTTATTCTATATTTTACCATGAGGCTCATGGCTTGTTACCTCGCATCTTGTTTCTCCAGTGGCTGCTGGCATCTCCCTGACTCTGCCTTCTTTCTCCAGCTCTCTCTGTTTGGATTTCCCCCTTGGCTCTCTTCTGCCCTGAATACATATTCATAGCATACAGAGGGGTATCCCACATCGCTTTCTCTACCCCTTTATTTCATTTATTTGGTCAGCCAACCAGCAAGCTTTGTTAAGTGCTTATTCTAGGCCAGACCATGAACCAGACTGGGAATTAAGTGTTTCAAAGGCAGCCAGGCTCACTCCTGTCCATGGGAGAATCCTGTCCCAGTGTGGAACTGTAGGACCAAGTGGGTTTGTGGGAAGTGCAGCCACGGTACATGTCTTAAGAAAGACCACCTGTTTGCAGTGTGACATATGAAACAGGTGCCCACAGGGCTTGCAGAAAAGAAACTGAGCGTAGACCAGTTCATTGCTCTGTGGAGACCCCAGGCATTTCTCACAGATTTGGGGAGTGAGTGAGAGGAGAGCCTGGGAGAATGAGAGTTAACCCTGTCTTCCATTCCATTCCTGTATTTGACAGTCCAGCCCAGCCGAGATGATGAGCTACCCCCTTCCACGTTCATCAAAGAATACAACAGCATCCTTCCCAACATGGAGAAGTACGCAGGGAGAAACATACTGGAGGACACAGGAGTCCTAGGAGGGTGGAGTCCACAGGGAGTGGGGAAAGCCTTGGGCTGTTGTACTTGAAGTTTGATTGTGTGGGGCCCTGGGTGGGGTGAGCACTGGGAAGCACCCCCAGTATGGTGGGCTCAGGTGGGCAGCTGGTGCTCATGGAGCTCAAGTACCCTTTCTTCCTGGTACTCTAAGTGAAGACCCGGTGTCGATAGATGCCAAAGAACTCACATGCTCTAGTCGTCTTGGAAGAAGTCTGTCTTCTCTCGACCTCACAAAAGCCCCGTGAGGAAAGAAATTGAATCCTATTTGTATTGAATTATACATGATCTGTGGTACACATCTAAGGGACAGAGTTAGCACTTAAATCCCAAGCTGACAGACACCAAAGCCCAGGTCCTTCTCAGCCCCTGTCCAGTGGGAGCTGGGCTGGCGCTAGCCTTGTCTACTGTGCAGTCTGGCTATGTCCAGCTGAGGTGGACATCCTTCTTCCGCCTTCCCCAAGACAAGACCAGAACACTCAAGCCAACAACCCCAATTGTCTAATGCTGTCTTCAGCCCAACAAACCAGAGCCATATTGCCCTTGAGTCCCTGAGAAATGACTGCCCACTTCTGGGGAGCTGTATTTCTTATAGAAGTAACTGTCATTTGTTCTTGCTTTTTCTGTTTGTTTGGTTTGGTTTTGGTTTTGGTTTTCGAGAAGACAGAATTTCTCTGTGTGGCTTTGGAGCCTGTCCTGGAGTTTGCTCTCTAGACCAAGCTGGCCTCAAACTCAGAGATCTGCCTGCCTCTGCCTCCTGAGTGCTGGGATTAAAGATGTGGGTCACCACCGCCCAGCTATTCTTGCTTTTTAAATCTTATTAACAATTATTTTTATTATGTGCATATGTCAGCATGTGTGTATGTGCCCATATGTGTGAGTGCCCACAAGGGCCAGAAGACAATGGGTTTCCTGGAGTTGGAATCACAGGAAGTTGTGAGCCTGCTGATGTGGGTGCTGGGAACCAAATGCTAGCTCTTTTTTTCGGGGGGGGTTGGTTTTTTGAGACAGAGTTTCTCTGTAGCTTTGGAGCCTGTCCTGGAACTAGCTCTTGTAGACCAGGCTGGCCTCGAACTCACAGAAATCCGCTTGCCTCTGCCTCCCGAGTGCTGGGATTAAAGGCGTGCGCCACCACCGCCCGGCTATTTTTTTTTAATTTTCATTTATTACTGTGTGTGTGCATGATGGGAGTGGAGAGGACATCTATCAAGCTCACGTGTGGAGATCGGAAGACCAGTCTGTGGAGTCAGTTCTCCTTTAGAGCCTTATGGTTCTGTGGTCAGGATTAATAGCACCTTTATACATCTGATCAGCCCCATTCTTGATTTTTTTTATTTGTTTTTTGTTTCAATTTTTTTTATTTATGTATATGTTTTGCCCACATAAATGTTTATGTACCACATGTGTGCCTAGTACATACAGCGGTCAGAAGAGGTCATTGGATCCCCTGGAATTGGAGTTATATAAGCCACCAAGTGGGGGACTGGAAACTGAACTTGGGTCCTCTGCAAGAGCACCAAGTGCTTTTAACCACTGAGCCATCTCTCCAGAACTACCACCGTTAAGATAAGGTCTCTCTTTCCCATTTTTCCTTTTTAAACTACTGTCAACTAGTTTAAATGACTAGTAGTTGGACTAACTAGATGGCTCAGTGGTCCAGAGTGTTGCTACTTGTCCAGAAGACACAAGTTTTGTTCCCAGCACCCATACCAGACAGCTGAAAGTCACCTATAACTCAGCTGCAGGGGGTCACACATCTTGTGGCCTCCACAGGCACCTGAACACATACAAAATTTTTTTAAAGAAAAAAGCATTTCTTCCCCCTTCCCAGCGCTTGTCTCATTGCTCTGTTTTTTCCACAGGGTTGATGATGTTGTGAAAAGAATCTTGTCTTTGGAAATGGCCAACAAGGTGAGTTCCTGTGCTGCCCTAAGTCTTGGCCCTCCTCAGTCCACTCCCTGGGAACCCCTTCCAACCCTACAGCCCAGGCTTCCCCAGTTAGAACGTTTATCCCAGTGTCAGGCTTTATCCAAAGTAAGCCCTGAGAGGGGGTTTTGCTCCTTCATGGCGCCGCCAACATCTCAGAAACAGTAGGTGCACAGTAAACATGTTGTCTTAATCACCTTTTCTTTTTTTTGTAAAGTGACACTGTGACCAAAGCAACTCTTATGGGCCTGGCTTGCAGTTTCAGAGGTTTAGTTCATGATCATCATGGCAGGGAGCATGGTGGCATGCATGTAGACACTGGGTCAGTAGCTGATAACTACATCCTAATCCATAAGCAGAGAGATACTAGAGCTAGCTTAGTTTCTGAAAGTCCAAAGCCCACCCCCAGTGACACACTTCCTCCAACAAGGCCACACCTCCTGATCCTTCTCAAGTAACACCAGTCCCTGGTGACCAAACATTCAAATATATGAACTGGGGGCCATTCTTATTCAAACATCACAGATGTGTACATGAATGAGTAAGCAAATTTTAAGGACATTAAGCCAACAAACTATTTCTCTTATCTCCGTTTTTGCCTTTGGGCTCTTGAGGATATGAGTAGCAATGTGGTTGACCAAGGCCACAGTGAATACGGTTTTTCTGGGCTTAGCTGCCATAACTGCAGCCTTCCGGTCAGGAAGGTTAGTCCTTAGAGGATCATACACCACACACATTTCCCCCAATTTCTGTCTTCAACAGAAAGAGAAGTCAAAAGTCAAGCAAGAACAATTGATGAACAAGATTGCAGAAAACCCTGAGGATTCCAGAACCTTGGAGGCTCGAAGTTGGTCCAGGGGCCCTTGAAAGTGGGGGTACAAAGGAGTCTGCTAGCTGGTACCCGGTCTAGGAGGGCTCTTGATGTGGCTTGGGAAGGGGAGAGACATGATGGACTGGAACTCTGGTCCTGTCCATTGTTCTGTATGAAGTCACACAGGTCACCTATTTTCTCTAGGGTCCCTGATTCCTACTCTAAAGATGGAGCTCGCTGGGCACAGGGCAGAAGACTGTGTCCTACATTGTGGCAAGACTGAGATCTAGAGAATAAGAACACACCCTGAAAACAAAAGATGAGGCTAGTAGCAGGGAGACTCACATCTGTGGGTGCTGCCATGCCCATTGGCATGGGACATTTCCACGTTCCTAGTTTAGTTTCCAGCTGGAATTAGCAATAACAATCATTAAATGTGAGTGAAAGCCCCTCTTGTGTTGAACCAAGGAGCAGCAAATTGAACCTAGGGGTGAATTGGCGGCCCCATGCAGTGTCTGTCTTTTTCCGTCCCTGTTGCCATCACCCTACATTATAGCTTTTATTACTGCCTCCCTCTTCGTGCTTCATTCACTTTTTTAAAAATTTATTTTGTTAGCCAGGCAGTGGTGGCACACACCTTTAATCCCAGCACTTGGGAGGCAGAGGTAGGGGGATCTCTGAGTTTGAGGCCAGCCTGATCAGCAAAGTGAGTTCCAGGACAGGCTCCTAAAGCTATACAGAGAAATCCTGTCTCGAAAAACCAAAGGAAAAAAATTTTTTTATTCTGTTAATGTATATGGGTATTTTGCCTGCATGTGTGCCTGCACTGTGTGCGTGCATCATGTCAGCAGAAGTCAGAAAGGAGCTTCAGATCCCCTGGAACTGGAGTTACAGACTGTTGTGAGCCACCATGAGGTGGTAATCAAACTATTCTTAACCCTGCACCACCTCTCCATCTTGTAAGTTAGAAGTTTTAGTTCTAAAAACTTAATAATGAAAGCACAGAAAAAGGGTAGATTTTAAGTTTATTCGTTATTTATTATTATTGTGTATATAAGTATATGATGTGTGGGTGCATGTACACATGTGCCACACAAGGAACCTGTCTTCACAAATCCATTCCTTTCTCCACCATGGATTCCAGAGATTGAACTCAGGGTGTCAGGTTTGTGCCACAAGCACTTTTACCCACTCAGCCACCTGGATGGACTCTTGACAGCTTTAGAGTCTTAGATTAATGCATTGGCTGGGACCTCTAGTACAATAATAAATCATTAACCATGATGTATGCTAGAGTTAATTCCTGAATTTAATGCTCTTTAAGTGTGTTCAAACTGTGGCCCGCAGGCTGCATGTGCCTCAGGTAGCTATTAATGCAGCCCAACTCAACACAAAACCATAAGCTTAATTAAACATTGAGGGGTTTTTGGTTTTGTTGTTGTTAGGGTGTTTGTCTCTTTTCTTCTAGACCACTGGTTCTCAACCTTCCTCATGTTGCAACCCTTTAGTACAGTTCTTCATGTTGTAGTTGCTACTTCATAACTAATTTTGCTACTGATAAGATCATAATGTAAACATCTGGTATGCAGGATATCTGATATTTCCCAAAAGGGCTTGAAACGCACAGTTTGAGAACCACTGTTTCAGACATTGTCTTACTGTGTAGCCCCGGCTGGCCAGATACTTGCCATGTCAGCAAGCTCACAGAGATCCACCTGCCTATGCCTCCATTGTTTTTGTGACCAAGCTTTGCACATGGAAACACTGAGGCACAGTGTCACAAAATAGGAAGTAAATTTTGCCATTGAGAGTGCTGTTTACCAGCTAGGCAGTGTTATACCCACAATTCTAGGTAGAGGCAGAGGCAGAAGGATTACAAGTTTAGCCTGGGCTGCATAGCAAGTGTAAGGCCAGACCGAGCGTCATAATGAGTCTGTCAGCCACCTTTTCCCACTACTCCTCACATACACAGTGCTGTTTGCTATGACGGATAACGACCTTTACGGATTAAAGTAATTTCCTTTGCTTGAGCTTCCTTTTCTAGTAGAACGATAATCCATAGTCTTTTGAGGTCTTGCAATTCAGAGTGTTTTGGGGTTTAGAAAGAGCTATACAAAAGCATTGGTGATTGTTACTCCTTTGGTTTTAAAACACAAGGTGGGCCTGGGCACTTCCTTCCTCTGTGCCCAGCTCTCATCCTCTGTGGTTTGTGGTTTCAGTTGTTGCCTTGTCTGTCAGGATCCGCAGTTATGAAGAACATATGCAGAAACATCGGAAGGTAAACCCCGGGCTTCACATGCAGTTAATCCACAGTAGCCTGAGGGAGGGGACCCTGGGACCCTGGAAGTAAAGGGCTCTGGAGCCTAAGAAGCCAGTGACACCTCAACTCTAGTAGGAAGGCACTCCCCTCCTGCCTCTAGAGGGACAAAGGGAGCCTTACAGGTCTCTGCTGAGGGTCATCAGTGGTCAAGAAAATAGACTGCCAACCTTGGTCAAGTTGGACACATAGTGGGTGCTTAATACATATTTGCTGAATGCATGGGTAGTCAGAATGACCTGTTCAAATCCTATCTCTGTCAATTCTACTTAAAGTCGCTGTGACTTTAGGAAGTTTATTGGTATGAGCCTATGTTTTCACATCTGTAAACACAGGACTGCAAGGATTACCAGACTCAATACTAGCAGTTGGTGTGGTGCATGGCAGTTCTCTAGGCTCTTAGCATTATCTCTCGTAAACCTTGGAGTATTCCTTTCAGTTTCTTTCTAATCTTCCAGAGGAGCAATCTTGCCATGGAGTGACATTATTCCTCAGGAGATGCTGCTAGAAATGATGCCTGACACTTGAAATGAGGCAGTCTTGCCAAGGGCTCCATATTCTTTGTTTTTAGTTTGTTTGTTTTTTTTTTTTTTTAATTTTGGTTTTTCAAGGATTTCTCTGTGTAGCTTTGGAGCCTGTCCTAGCACTAGCTCCATAGACCAGGCTGGCCTTGAACTCAGAGATCCACCTGCCTCTGCCTCCCAAGTGCTGGGGTTAAAGACGTGTGCCACCACCGCCCAGCAAGGGCTCCATATTCTTAACCACTCATTGCTCAGCTGAGCAGCACAGAGCTGCCAGAAGTAGGAAATTACCGTTAGTTTTGGACCCTGTGTTCAGGCTGACTTTGAACTCCCCATCCTTTGCTTCAGCTGCCTGACTAAATTATAGGGTATGTGCCATCACACCCAACTAATTGTGGTTTTCTAATAAGTATGTAATTGCAAACACAGACTGGTCTAGCCTTGAGTACTCCCAGTAACTGGTTGAGCATGCTCTTTGGAAATCAGTTTTGCTCATTTGAGGTATAGAATTCTAGAGCCCCTCACAGAGCAGGACCTAGAACAGAGGATAAGGTCCTGTTTCTCCCTACTCAATCTGACAGTCTGCTAAGTGCTGGAGAAGCTGAGTAGATGGTATAGGGGAGAGTCACCCAGTCAGTAGACCCATATTGAAGGCTTGACCTCAGGGTACTGAAAGTCAAACCAGCTCACACCTTTAATCTCCTGTCTGTAACTATGAACATTGACAGTGCCTCCTGCAGAACTATAGTAATGTTTGCATAAGATTGTTGGGAAGGTTCAGTGAAATGACCATACATCATTAATGGTAAATAATGTTAATACTTATAGAATACTAAAAGTAAAAGTAGTAAGTATGGTGGCTTAGGCCTGTCATCCCAGCAAGTAGGAAGCTGAGGCAGGAGAATTACCATGTGTTTGAGGCCAGCCTGGTCTCAAACCAACAAATAATAATAGTGATACAGAATCTTCTATAGGACAAAGCCCACAAACGCCATCTGCTGATGAGCATCCACCGAAGGAATAAAATGCTCAAACTCCTCCGTCAGACCAACTATGAAGTCTTTGAAAAGGCGTGCAAGGAGCTAGGGGTGGAATATACCATACCTCCTCTACATGCCCAAAAGGTCCACCGCCGCATCCTGGCCAAGAAAGCTCTGTGCATTCGGGTAAGAATCAGTACAGTTGGTTGCTCTGGTTGGTCTCCCTGGACTGAGGTGCACAGTAGAAGGGAGAAGTTGTCTGTTTCTGACCATGGCTTAGAACTGGCCCGGTCACCAGAACATGGACAAAGAATGGGGTTCCGTCAAGATAGCTCCTACAGACCTGCCCTGCAAAAAATTACAAAGTCTTTTCCTACTCCCTTTCCACTACCAGGTTTTCCAGGAGGTTCAAAAGCTAAAGAAGCAAAGAAAGGCTTTAAAAGCTGCTGCAGCAGCTGCCAAAAAACAACGTAACCAGGAGGTACCAGAGGACCCTTCCCAAGCCCTGCCAGACATGACCAGAAAAAACTAATAAAGTCTGTTCTACCTTGAAGAATGATAGAAGATGGCCTTCCTTTCAGCCTGAGGAAGAGAGATTTGTTCTCCATTTGGCCCTGGGATCTCAGAGGCAGAGACCCTGCCTTCCCCTAGTGGATACAGTCATAGAAACATGTTTCTGAGAGGTAATGCTGACTGGATAGGAGGGTAGCTGTAGGAGCTGTCTCCTGGACTGGGCCCTAAAAAATGGAGTTTACTGGGCAGAGACTATGGCGTCTTAGCAGAAAGAACTGCAAGTTAAAAGGGAAAGAAATCTAGAGGTACTCATTCAGGAACAGTGGGACTCAGAAATTCAATATAGAACATTGGAGTTAGGGCTTCAGCATGTGAGTAGGTCTGGGGTGTAAAAACATTCAGTTCGGGGCTGGAGAGATGGCTCAGCAGTTAAGAGCACTGGCTGTTCTTCCAGAGGACCCAGGTTCAATTCCCAGCATCCACATGACAGCTAACAACTGTCTGTAACTCCACTTTCTGGGGATCTGATACCTTCACGCCTATCCACATAAAATAAAGTTAACTAAATTATTTAAAAAAAAAATTAGTTCATACTGAAGAACTTTGGACCTCATTCTGAGGAGGAAAACCCCACAAAGAGAAAGATATGTTGCTAACAAAGAACACTTGGAAGATCAGGGCTGAGGCCTGAACTGGAGCAGTTTGGGAGCTGCTAAGTAACTGAAGCCCTAGGTTTTTAATAGCCTAGGGATACAGGGCTGTGGCGCTGAATGACTGTAATTCCAGTACTTGGGAGAGGCACAACCATCATTTCAAGGTCATCCTTGACTGAGCAACTAGTTTGAGGCCAGTCTGAACTAAGTGAAACCCTTTCTCCAAGAGTTTAAATTACTCAAGAAAGCAATGTAAAAGAAAAATAGGCCATGTCAGGGTGGGAGAAATGACTCCTGAGGGCACAAGAGCCCCTTGAGATGAAGGGGAAGGTGAGTAGGTAGAAAGAATCAAAAGTGAAGATGAAGCCAGGTGGTGGCAGAGGCAGGTGGTTGTGAGTTCAAGGACCGCCTGGACTACACAAAGAAACCCTTTGCGGGGATGGGGGGGGGGGGCAGTGAAGATGTATTTGGGATTATCTCCTCCGGGAACAATGAGACTTTAATGAAATGGGCCTAGAGTGGCCTAGAGGTCCTGTGTTATAGGTGCAAGTGGCAACTTTTCAGGAGACCAGAGGGTAAGGAAAGCCACAGCAGTGGATCAGGCCTGCAGGAAGGGCGCTGTTTTAAATGCCAACGTGTGCACTTCATCTTGCCTGATAGTCAGATCCTGAAGATGCCCTCCACTCTGCCTCCTGACCTAAGACTGGGTTTCTCTGTGTAATCCTGGCAGTCCTAGAACACACTCTGTTGGCCTGCCTGGCCTTGAACTCAGAGGTGATCCTCCTGCCTCTGCTTCCCTAGCTGAGAAAGCAAATTCACACACTGATTAGGGTTCAAACCTATCTCTCTAGTGTTGTTTTTTAAGACACAGCCCTAGTCCTGGCTGTCTTGGAACTTGCTGTGTAGACCAGGCTGGACTCTGCCTACAGAGTGCTGGGTTCAAAGATGTGTGTCATCACTCCTTGCTCTGCCTTGATTCCAAAATCCATATACTGTCTGACACTCCTAGAGAGAAAAGTCTAAGAGAAAGGAAGTCTGTTTTGACAAAACTTCAGATACTTTTGGGAGCTAGGTGGGTAACAAAATGCAGAGGCTCAGCATAAGATAAAGATGTTTATTACAGATGGGACTGGGGTGTTAGGAAGCTCAAGTTGTAGAAGACAATTTCAAAAAGGAAAGAGAGGAGAAAAGGAAAACCACGGAGTGTGACATGGAGGATGCCAGAAGCAGGAAGCCATTAAAGGAATGTGGGGGAGGGGGCTGCTTGGGTTTTGTTCTTGTTTTGGGTTTTGGTTTTGTGGGACAGGGTTTATTTGTGTGGCCTTGGCTATCCTAGAACTAACTCCACAGACCAGGCTGGCCTCAAACTCACAGAGATCCACTTGCTTCTGCAAGTGCTGGGATTAAAGGTGTGTGCCACCACCACCAGGCCTGGAATATGCTGGGGTTTTTTTTTGTGTGTTTGTTTGTTTGTTTTTAAATAATGTCTTCTGAAATTTAGTCCAGCAGTCATTGTAGCAGAGCAGTGATACAAAGGAACAGAAATACAGAAAAGGACATTAAGGAATAAAAGTGAGGAACGATTATGTGAGGAAGAAGTATTTGGTGGCTGATTATTAATAGGACCCAGGGAGGTGTATGTGGGAGCCAAAGTTCAAGACTCAAGATTGCTGTGGTTGGAGGGGGAAATGCTTAGCAGTAACACTGAAGTCTACAGGAATCCACTGAAAAGAACCGGCCGAAACTAAACCTGGAGCGGAAGGTGGAGAACCATCTGTGGAGCCTACTTAAGCCGTGGGGAGGGCCGGGCCGGATTGCGTCACTGAGTAGGAAATCTGGTGTGGCATCGCTTCCAGGAGGGTTTAAGAATATAAATGATATAAGCATCGAGATGAGGGACTGTATAGCTCAGGGTGCCTTCATGGCACTTGCCGTGATCTCACTGGTTCCTCTGAGCATCTCTAGGAGGTGGCTGACAAATCTGCTTAGAGCAGCACAGCAGACGACATCTAGGCCGGCTGGGCGGCTCCCAGGACGCTGGGGCTGACTTTCCTTATTCACCCGCGGGAAGACTGGGGCCTGGCTGTGTCGCGGCACACCAAGCGGAGATGACCGGAAGATTCGAGTCGCCGTGCGGTCTCCAATGGAAAACTCAAAACAAGCGCTCCCCGGAGGCCAACATCGTGCATCCGTTCGGACCAATCCCCTAAAGCGGTCTTTGTCACCTAGCCCAATGAGCCCTGGCTCTTGGGCCACCTCCCACCAAACCGCCCTCTGATTGGTTCGTCTTTCCGGTCCGCGGCGTTGCCTCAGCAACCGAACTATGGGACGCGGAGGGGCCTCCCGGCTGCTAAATCAAACCCTGGGGCTCTTCCTTCACCTGCCCTGCAAGTTTCCTGCACCATGTCGGTGCGGACTCTGCCGCTGCTCTTTTTGAACTTGGGCGGGGAGATGCTTTACGTCCTGGACCAGCGGCTGAGGGCCCAGAACATCCCTGGAGACAAGGCCCGCAAAGGTAAGAGGCACCCGCAGCCTGCTTCCCTCATCACTGCGCTAAGTGTCCCCATCCAGACCCTAAGCCTAGCCCTTCACAACTCCCCACGCGCCCAGCTCTCCCGCATCCGCCTACATACCCAAGGCCAGATTGGCATCTGGTCACCTTCCCTCCTATCCCAACATCTAGACCAAGGCCTCTGCGCACTTCACTTTGACAGCCGGGTACTTTTCTCACAAGATGCAGCAGCGCTCATGCAGTTGGAAGACCTCAGGAGTCAAATTAATTCTCAATTCTCCAAAAGAGCATTTCCCTACAGAGAAACCTAACACCTGTATTGGACATACTCGAAGTACTTGAACCCTCGATGATTTCCCGGTCTCTTGAATTTTGCCCCCTTCCAAAAGTAGTTCCCGGCTGCTCACCTGGCAATATGCCTTTGGCTAGTACCACCATCCTCTTCAAACCCCACAGAACAGATGCTGATCACCCGGTGTTTCTGTCCTCCCACATACGCTAAAGACTAGTCTTGCTCAATTTAGAAGCCATTTCTAGAAATGTAGGGGCCTAAAATAATAGAGATAAGAATGAAAACATACTTCTCTACCTTTTCAAGTGTGGGAGGGGAATGCAATTGTGAAAATATTGAAAAACGTGTAAGTGCAAAATTATGCTATGTGTAATTCACAGAGAAACGACCACCCAGAACACGTTGTCATACTTTTTCTTCTCAGCAAACAACTTCATTCACCAAATTTCCTGGGAATAAGTATGAGCTATTATATTTCTAGGGAGAGGTGTAAAGGTTTCTATAAAGACAGTTGACACAACACTAATGAAAACACTATGCTCTCAACAGCTAATGCACGCTCACTCAATTAATGTTAAATGTACACACTCGGGCACTGTTGTGTCTGACTACCTATAAGTTCATGCACAGACAGATAAGAGAACTTCCTAGACTATTCCCTTCCATTCATATGGAACATTGCTACAAGAGGGCTTACAAAATACAAAAATGTCTAGTACCATCTCTCCTTAAAATCTGCAGGCAGCGGGGGCTGGAGAGATGGCTCAGAGGTTAAGAGCACTGCCTGCTCTTCCAAAGGTCCTGAGTTCAATTCCCAGCAACCACATGGTGGCTCACAACCATCTGTAATGGGGTCTGGTGCCCTCTTCTGGCCTGCAGGCATACACACAGACAGAATATTGTATACATAATAAATAAATAAATAAATACTTTAAAAAAATCTGCAGGCAGCTTCCACTCCTCTCTAAATGGAGTCCAAGTCCTATGCAAGACACACTGGGGTCCTTCCCAGTCTGTGGATCCAAGTCCTATGCAAGACACATTGGGGCCCTTCCTAGTCTGATTTTCCATCATTGCTTGATTCACACTTTGAGTCCTAATCACACCAGAGTATATGTAGTTCTTTAAACTATGTCCTTCATGACTCCATGCTTGTGGTCCCTGCCCCTCCATCCTTTCTCTGACCTGTACTATTGACTGAAAATCATTGTCCCTAGGAAAAGGACTTCCTGTGTGGTCCCAGCACCCTGCCTGTGCTTCTCTCTACACCTGGCTCTTTAGACTCATCTGTTCGCATGTGTCTCCTTACGTGTTCGACTAGTGTCTGTACCACAGCATCTAGCATTCAATGCCCAGGTCAGAATAAATTGGACCTCGGTAAAGGTTTGCTGAAGCACTTAGCAGTTTTATATGGCACTGTGTTCCTTCCTCAGGAGGCTTCTATGTTTCATGCTGCCTGTATGATGTGATTTCACTCAGGCTAATGACCCTAGTGGAGTGACAGGTTAGTTTTCTCTAGGTAGTCTGTCTCTTGGAAGACAATGTAAATTAGCAATTAAGAGTGTGCCCTTTGGATGTAGTATGGAGAGAGCGGGCCTGTTTTTCGTCCAGGCCACCCAGCTCCCAGCCGCCCGGCTAGCTTAACCCCCAAAATAACCACACAGAAATTGTATTAATTAAATTACTGCCTGGCCCATTATATCTAGCCTCTTCTTGGCCAACTCTCACATCTTGATCTAACCCATTTCTATTAATCTGTGTTTACCACGAGGTCGTGGCTTACCTGGAAAGATTCAGCATGTCTGACTCTGGTGACTCCATGGCGGCTCTCTCTCTCTCTGCTCTCTTCCTCCCAAAATTCAGTTCTGTCCTCCCCCACCTATCTAAGTTCTGCCCTATCAAAAGGCCAAGGCAGTTTCTTTATTCAACCAATGAAAGCAACACATAGAAGGACCTTCTACACCATTTGGAGGCATGCAAGTCTAGATCCCATATTTAACCAGTTGCATGATCTTGAGGTGTAGCCTCTGAGCCTGTTTTTCTATACAATGGTAATAGCAATACACTCCTGAAAGCCAAGCTGTAGGGATTGAGTGAACATGCATTTAATGTTCACACAATCAGTAGCTGATATTGTCTTTCGAGGGGTGGTCTGGGCAAGGTTCTGTAAATAGGAGGAGTCAGTCTTTAAGAGCCGTAGTCCCAGGCTGAAGGGATGGGATCTGCAGGGAAGAGCACTTGCTTCACTTTCAGAGGACCAATGTTCCATCCCTAGCATCCACTGGGAAGTTTACAGCCACCTGTAACTCCAGCTTCAGGGAATCCAGCACCCTCCTCTGTCTGCCCAGAGCCCCTGTACTTACATACATATACCCAGACATATACACATAATTAAAAATAAAAATTTAGCTGAGTGGAGTGTCACATGTCTTTAATCCCAGCACTCAGGAAGCAGAAGTAGGAATATCTTCCTGAGTTTGAGGCCAATCTGACCTACAGAGTGAGTTCAAGGACAGCCAGAGCTACACAGAGAAACAAGGTCTTGAAAAACAAACCCAATAAATAAGTAAACAAAATAAAAATAAAAAATGTAAAACCAAGAACTGTAGTCCTTAATTCAGGCACTTGGGTGGCTGAGGCAAGAGGATCGCTGCAAGTTCAACACCAGCCTGGTCTACCTAGTAAATTCCAGGCCAACCAGCACCACATAGTAAGACCCTGTCTCAAAAGTACAATATATATATTATATATAGGGAAGCCCATTATTTTGGTTTTCTGAGGTAGGGTTTCATGTAGCAAAGGCTGGCCTCGTACTTCTGATTCCCTGTTCTCACCACCCCTGTGTTGGTATCACGGTTGTGTGCCATTTTACCCAGAAAAAAATAGAGTCTAAGAGTGATAGTCTTCCTGGTTTACCTAGATTCACTTTTATGGACCTTCAGACATCTATAGTAATTCATTGTCATATACTCACTCATCCTACAGTTTTGGGCAGATGTCACACCATGTGAGATTCTAGGGAGAACTGGATTGAGCCTTTCAGTACAGTTCCTGAAAGTGGGGCTATTAATGAGTCAAGTGTATATCAAGACAAATCTCTATAGTGACAAAAATAAAATATTTCTTTTGCATTGTTGAAACAAGGTTCCTGCTGTAGCTGTCCCCAAACTCACTGAGTAGCGTGGATTGACCTAAAATTCTCTGTTGTCGTCTTGCCTCAGTCCCTAAATGCTGGGATTATAGGCATAAGCCACCATTCAGACTATTGAAACAATCTTTCGAGTGTATCAATACTTCATTGAAACACCTTGATGCTCACAACTCTTCTATCATATAGATAACGCACCACCACCCAAAGTTACAAGAAAAACCAAAGCTGCTTTGCCTAGGGTTGCATAGCTGGTGGAAGGAGTCAGTCATTCGACAACTCCTGCCCATGAGACTCCAGAGTTCCTACTCCTAACCAGCTTGTCCTAACTGCTGCTCTATGCTGCCTTACCTGAAGGGATTGGGTGGGAATTTTGTGGGGTTTGGTAGATCAGGAGGTGAGGGAAGGCTTTGAAATGCACATACACACACACACACACACACACACACACACACACACACGCAGGCAGGCAAATGCACACATAATGTGCATGTGTGTATGCATAGCGTATACCCATCAAGTGTCTAAAAGAAATGAAGTAGTTGGCCAGTGAGGCCTTGTAGAAGAGAAAGAAAGCAAAACAGCATAAGACTAGACGCTGAGAGAGTTCGTTCTTCTGTCGAAGCTGGTGCTGCTGCAGGAGCCGGAGCCAGTGCCATGGTGACAGGTGCGATACCCAGGCCTATAAAAGCACAGACATGGTAAATTAGTCCTCGTGGATGCTTTGAAGGAAATCGTATTTCTTGGAGCTGTTTTCATTATCTTACACAACTAATTGGTCTCCTGGAGGCCATCCCTGTTCCCACTAGGCCGGTGCAGACATTGCACTTTCTCCCACGATGCAGCCAGAGTTTAGCGCTGAACAGAAAGGAAGTATGCTCTTAATGGGGCTGCTTGTGAGAGTTGCATACTTAATGTTGTCTCACATTTTAAGCAATAGAGTGGGCAATAAAAGCTACCTTTTGCCTCGCTTCTGTCTTCATAAAAGCCCTACAAGTAAAACCCTGTTAAATTTTGTTTACCTTCCTTATTACGGGAGAGGAAACTGAGACACGTCACCACATGACTGTGAAATGGCTTTTTGTTTTTGTTTTGTTCGTTTGCTGGTTTTTTGTTTTGTTTTACTTTGTTTTCCTAAGACATGTAGTACTGAAGGACTAAATAGCAATGGGGTTCTGTTCTGATTTTTCTGGGTGAAATTTAACAGCCAGCCCTGGAACCCATGGGTCTACATCCCATGCAAAATATAGCTGAAGTTGGATTGTCACAAAATGAGCCATCTGGAGCTTGTGGTCCCTACCCTGCCTCTTTAAAGAAGAAAATGGAGAAGAACCAACAGCTCTCTAGAGCCCTCTGCTGGTTCTAGGTGCCATTGCCAACTGGAGGCACACTATGCTTCCTTGTGTTTCCCAGGTCTGTTTTAACCACAGTAGGCAAGAGACACATCTTCAAGAAGATGAAAACTCCCCATCTCTAAATAACTGGAATCCCGTGATGCTAATACCGCCGAGAAACAGTAGATGTGAATACACTACCCAAGAAACAATTGCTTTAGGAAGGCCACACCAGGGCCTACTTTCCCGCCTCACTCTCCCCAAAAGCCTGTGACTTTATCACCTTTCCCTCAGTATTGGGAGCTGAACCTAGAGCCTCATGCACACTAGGCAAACGCTTTGCCACTGAGCTACCTCTCCAGCCCGCCAGATTTAGTGTCTCACTAAGTTGCCTTGGATTCATTCTGTAGGCTCAGCAGATCTTAAATTTTTGATCCTGCCTCAGCCTCCTGAGTACCTAGAGCTATGGTCCCTGTGCCACCAGGCCCAGCTAAGGCTGTGACTCTTGAGAGGGAAAGAGGGTGACTTGGAGGGGACTCTGACCTCACAGTGGTACCACTAGACTCAAAAGAGCTGTTTGTATTGTATGTTGAGGGCCTGCCAGTGAGCAGTGAAGGCGTACATATGTCAGTGTACTTCACAGATCATTTCCGAGCAGTACAGAGGCAAGTGTTTTCCAAAATGCCATGAGTCGTGAAATGCTTTCCACATGCAGATGTATGTAGAGCTCTTGGAAGGGGTGAGAAAGGGAGACTGTAGACGGAAATGTTCCTACCAACAAAATGGGAAAGTAAAAACGTTACTTTCAGGGTTTAGGGTAGAGATCAGTGGTACAACACTTGCCTGCAAAAATGCCCAAGGCCCCAGGTCCAATCCCATCTCTAGGGAGAAAAAAAAGTCAGACTGTTGAAAAAGAAACTCCTTTTTCTGTTTGTTCTTGGAATTATTCTTCATTGGGGAGTTAGTGTTAAAAGTCCGCTTTGAAATATGTATGCTTTTTTTTGAGACAGTGTCTCACTCTGTAGACCTGGAACTCAGAAATATACCTACCTCTGCCTCCCAAGTGCCAGGATTAAAGATGTACACCACCACACCTGGCATAGTATATGTTCTTACAGTTTTGGAGAACATAACTTCTGGAGCCTTCTAAGAGGAGCCCCAAGATAGCTATCATCCTGAGCTGGTGCTTTTTTTGTTTGTTTGTTTCACTAGTCATTTATCTAGTTTTTACAGCTCCTAATTTTTTTAAAAAAAAAGTTTCCAATTGAAGGTGCACATAAGACATTAAATTCAACAGGCTGGAGAGATGGCTCAGTGGTTAAGAGCACTGGCTGCTCTTTTGGAGGCCCCAGGTTCAATTCCCAGCACCCACATGGCAGCTCACAACTGTCTGTAACTCCAGTTCTAAGGGATGACTCCCTCTTCCAGTCTCCAAGAGCACTGGGCACACATGTGGTATACATACATGCAGGCAAACATACATACACTCGCTCACACACACAGAGCCAGGCAGTAGTGGCACACACCTTTAATTCCAGCAGTTGGGAGGCAGAGGCAGGCAGATCTCTGAGTTGGAGGCTAGCCTGGTTTGTGGAGCTAGTTCTAGGACAGCCAGAGCTACATAAACTGTCTCAAAAAACCAAAAAAAAAAAAAAAAGACATGAAATTATATATATTCAACAGGCCAGATAACTGGATATGGTATTTGTAAAGCCTCCATGCAACCAATGTTCTAATGTTCTTGCTTCCTGAACTGGTGTTTTTTCTTTGTATGCTTCATATAGATGAATGGACAGAGGTGGACAGAAAACGAGGTATGCTATTTCTGGGCTGCATGCATTCAGTCTGCATCCACAGGTTCACCCAGTCAGTTGTTAGTGGACTTTAAAAGCAGGCCCACTCTTAAGTATGTAGGCTAGAACTAGGCTTGAGTTTCTTCAGCTAAGACATTGGGCTTACTTTGGAATGTTCTCCTCCAAAGGAATAAACACATTGTATAAGATAAAAACTCAGCCAACTCCAGCGAAGGGGCCAGGCTGCTTCTGAGGGACTTTCCCCCCACTACCATCCCTTTTGTTGTTGTTGCAAGCTTTCAGGGACAGCTGAGGCAGAAGCTCCACTCCTGGGTAGGTTGTCATCTGTGGCAGTCCTAAACTGTCCTTCCTGTACTATCATGTAGGCAGAGAGTTTGCGTCAGGGTGAGCGGCCCTCCTGAGATGTTCCCCGTAGCACACATAGATACCTGCTGAGCAGCTGAGGAAGATGAAGCATGTGGCTGCATGGCTGCCAAGAGTGGGCAGCAGGCATGGGATCATGCATGCACTGTGGCCTTATGTTCAGTCTTGTTTCCTGCTCACCCGCAGCTAGCTGCAAACCTGGAAAGGTTGAGGCTTGCTCAGAGCAGGCCTTCAGCTATTCTCGATCTTTGTATGCCATAGGTGCCTGCCTTCATTTGACATATGGGAACAGTTTATGCCTATTGTCTGCCATCCTCAGTAGTTTAAATTCTCTCGGCACACCCGATATGCCAGCTGTGTATATTTGTAATGTTTAAAAGCATAACGAGGGTAAATATGATCAAAGTACATTATATACGTATGTGAAAATGTCACAACAAATCCCATTATTATGCATAATTAATAGACACTAATAAAAACTTTTGAATTGTTGTGCATAAAATATATGTATATTTAATATATAAAAGGCCCACTGAAGGCATATCAATAATCTCTGATTTTGAATTTAAAGGTGTAGGTTTGTTTGCTTTTATTATTGAAAGGAAATTTTTAGCATAATTACGTAGATTTTTACATTATTATGGGAGATAATGTTTTTGATTTTGTAAATGTTTTCCTAATTGTGATAGAAATTTACTTAGAAAGTGATATGGTAGAAAGCAAAAACAATTATAAAAGGAAATAAATTTAAAACAAATAATGCCAGAATAGGGAATGAAGAAGAATCTGGAACAATGAGCAAAGACAAAAAGGGTAAAATGCCTATCTAGCAAATTTTGATAAATGGATCAAAATATGATATATTATTGGATTACAGCATTCTGAATCTGTGTGTGTGTCAGGGTATAGTAGCACAAACCTGTAATCCTACCACTTAGGAGGCAGAGGCAGGCAGATCTCTGTGGGTTTGAGGCCAGCCTGGTCTACATAATTCCAGGCCAATCAGGGTTACATAGTAAGATACCTTTTTCAAAGAGAAAAAAAAAAGCCTTTGATGGTTTAGGTTTAGTGGATAAAGGCACTTGTTCCTAAACCTGACAACCTGAATGTGATCTTTGAGACCCACATGGTAGAAGGAAAGAACTGACCCTAGCAAGTTTTCCTCTAACCTTTGTCACACACACACACACACACACACACACACACACACACACACAACTATATAATTAAGCTGGGTGTGGTGGTGCACTTTTGTGTTTTTGAGTTATTTAATATATTTATTTTTATATGTATGAATGTTTTTCCTGCATGAATGTATGTGTACCATATTCTTGCCTGATGCCCACAGAGGTCAGAAGAGGGAATTTGATCCTCTGGAACTGGAGTTATGGATGGCTGTGAGCCACCATGTAGGTGCTAGGAACTGAACCTTCGTCCTATGTAAGAACAACCAGTGCTCTTAACCTCTGAACCATCTCTCCAACTCCTGGTGCGTACTTTGAATCCTAGTACTCAAGAGGCAGAGGCAGGCAAGTGTCTGAGGGTTAAAGACCAACCTTATCTACATAGTGAGTTCCTGATTAGCCAGGGCTACATACACTGTCTCAGATAAATAATGCTTTAAAAAAAATAATAATATAATGAGACAGAACCCTTTCTGATTTCAGCTCCATCATCAGCGGTGTCAGCTTGGGTTTTAAACGCTCTCAGATTACATTTTCCTCATCAACGGAATGTGGGAATGGGGGTAATTTAGAGTTGCCGTGAGCTTTAAATGAGGCATTGTATATAAAGTTCCAAGCCAATGTCTCAACAGGGTAAAGACTCAAACCATTGTAGTCATGTGGAGCATTCCCTGGCTTCTCTCTTGTAGCCTTGGCTCTATGGTGCGGATTTCCATAGCCAAGTGATTTTTGGAGCCGGGATAATTGGTAGAAACTGAATTGCTTTCATCAAGATAATTATTTCATCCGACTAGGTCCAGAGAAGCCCAACTGAAGTGCCGGGCCGCTTTTATTATATTTCACAACCATCTTTTGACACTTCCCTTGAGCAATTTTTGGCCCATCCTTTGATGCCTGGCAGGATTTCAGGTGTGAAGTGTGGATCTTGAGGGCTTTTCATGTGTGTAATTAGATCGCTGGAGCTTATTTTAGCCTAAGTGTTCGAAAATCATCAGCAGACACTGACTTCATCATCTGGCTACGTCCAAACTAGAAGCCGAATGTCAAGAGCCCAGTTATCAGCCCTCCTGATGTCCCTGTGAAAACCCCTCCCCTCCCGGCTTCATCGTCTCCATGATCAAATTGGGCTCGGGCTCCCGCTCCCTCCGTTCAGATTCATGAAAAGGAGACAAAGCTCATTTGAGTGTCACAAACAGACACCGCGGTGGAAGCCTGGCCCTGGCAGGGGAAGGGATGTTCTAGCTGGAGACACGCGTGCCCCTCCCTTTGGCGGTCAGAGTATTCAAAGAGCGGACTCCAAAGAACTCAGATTTCCCAAAGCCCGGTGCTGTGCAGAGGGGAAAGACTGCAGAGCCCTGGCATCAACCAAAGGAGGAGCTTGGCTCCTAGGGAAAGATTTCACACAGCTCTGGCCATTCAGCCCACAGCTAAATTAGCATATGCACGATTGGCCTTTCTTTCATCTTTTCTATAAAGTCATAATGTTGCAGAGGAGACAAGGGAAAGCAGACTTCTCTCCCTGGTGTAGGCAAAGTATAAATCTATTTTCCATGACCAAGGTGAATTATCTTGGGTTTGTTTTGTTTTTGGTTTTGATTTTGTTTTTTTTTTTTTTTTAAGACAGGACATCTAAGTGCCTGGTAACAAAGGCAGACCATGTGTCTGACTGAATCTACTGCTCACGTGTGAATCTGGTGCAGTGTGCACCTCTAGGGCGTAGCACCTTTGTGTCCCTGTGGTAGTCAGCTTGGTGTCTGGTGTACTGCACGCCTGCCTGGGCCAAGTGCTCCACAAAGCAAGCTGGGAGAGGAAAATATGTTTGTCTCCACACTCTCACAAAGAATGAATGGTGATGAGGAATCCCTGGCTACCAGGACCCCTGCCGTGAAACTTCCGTTTCTCCTTTGGGGGCTCATGTGTGCCTTGCTGTGTCCACAGGGACAGACACTGTTGTCCTCAGTTCTCAGCAGATGACCATTGCTTAGGTCTGACACAGGAGCTGTGGTGTTACATTGCTGTTTCTCATCTCTGGGGAAGAGCTTCCTTTTTCTTTTCGCTTTGTCAAAGTCAGTAACAATCACCTTGGGGTTTTGTCGCTCTTCGAACCAATTTATTTGTGGCTTAGCTACTTGCCTGTATCCCAAGTGAGCTCAAAGACCCTAGAGAAATGACTCACTCTGTCAGCTTCCACCCAATCACAGCGGACAAGGAATGGCTTCACCTGACTCCTTCCTCCTGGAAACGCTCTCCTTTTTCTTTTCTGAGGACCTGTGGCTCTTCGTTTGCATCTGTCCCTTGCAGGTTCTGCACTTTATAATAAAGGCTGTGGTAAGAAAAAAGGTTAGAAAACCCAGTTCACTTCAGGTCCTTGATTGTTTCTGTCTGAAGGATTCCTGTGTCTCTGGGCATCCCTGAGGAGGGATTGTTAGCTGGATGTGCTGGTCTGGAGTCCTCAAATGTGAGGGTGCCTGTGTTGGCCATGGCTCCAGTTCTTCCTGTCTGAGGAGTAGTCTAGGGTAAGATCCGGAGTGTTCGTGTCACTGTTCTTTGATAAAACCCCTTGACCAATGCAACTTATAAAAGAGAGTGTTTAAGTGGGATTATGGCTTCAGAGGGTTGGAGGCCTTGATGGCAGGTGAAGGAACAGCTGAGAGCTCACATCTTGGCCAGTAAGCACATGGCAGAGAGAGAGAGAGGGAGAGAGAGAGGAAGTGAGCAAACAAGCACTGGGAACAGTGTGAGCCTTTGAAACCTCAAGGCCTGCACTAAGTGACACTGCTCCTCTGACAAAACCACACCTTTTGAGCCTTCCCAAACAGTTCCAGCTTGAGACCAAGTATTCAACCCTATGACCCTAGGGGAGCCATTCTCATTCAAACCATCACTGTCAGTATGGGAGGAAAATACATCCCCTCCTGCTTCTCTCTGAAGCAATTCCGTTTAAGAGTCAGGTACAAACTGGGTATAGTTGTGTTTGCCTCTAATCCCAACACTCTGAAGGTGGAGGCAAGGAGGATCAGAAGTTAAGGCCATCCTTAGCTAGAGGCCGTAATTCCAGACAGCCTGGATTATATAAGACTCTGCTTTAAAAAAAAAAAAAAAAACTAGGGGCTGGAGAGATGGCTCAGTGGTTAAGAGCACTGACTGCTCTTCCAGAGGACACGGGTTCAATTCCCAGCACCCACATGACAACTCACACTGTCTGAAGATCCAGTTGCAGGGGATCTGACACCTTCACACCAATGCACATAAAATAAAGTTAAATAAACCATAAAAAATATTTTTAAAAAAACTAATTTTAAGCACATCCAGCCCTCAGCTTCCCTTTCAATAATAATAATAATAATGAGATATCCCTACTCCTGGGTGCTGGTACACATCTTTAATCCAAGCACTTGGAAGGCAGGGACAGGTGGAGCTCTATGAGTTCAAGGCCAGCTTGGTCTACAGAGTGAGTTCTAGGACAGCCGGGTCTACACAGAGAAACAACAACAAAAAAAAGAATCCCTACCCTTTGTTGCCTTAGTTCTTTAAGAATACATAGCTGGAGCCAACCACCCAGTACTTACTGCATTCAGCAAAAGGAAGTGGAGTTTAGCTAAATGGTGGTGCACACCTTTAATCCTAGCACTCAGGAAGCAGAGGCAGGAGGTTCCCTATGAGTTTGAGGCCAGCCTGATCTACAGACTGAGTTCCAAGACAGTCAAGGCTATACAGAAAAACTGTCTAAAAAAAAACAAAAGAAGAAGAGAGAAAGAAAGAAAACGAAAGTGGAGTTTATGTCTTTCAGAAACCAGTACTCATATTAACAATTCATTTTGATAAAGAACTCAAGAAATTGGACACCAAAAGATCACATAATACAATAAAAAAAAAATGGAGTACAGACCTAAACAGAGAACTCTCAACAGAGGAATCTAAAATGGCTGAAAGACACTTAAGGAAATGTTCAACATCCTTAGTCATCAGAGAAATGCAAATCAAAACAACTCTGAGATTCCATCTTACACCTGTAAGAATGGCCAAGATCAAAAACACTGATGACAACTTATGCTGGAGAGG